>JAKUCV010005222.1:37140-63692 GCA_028386065.3 Turnera subulata
AACAATAACCGTAGCAGCCAAGTAGCCAACACAATTCCATATTACCAAATATCCATCAACAATACATGTAACACCAATTATTTACTATTAACAGTTCATCACAATATCCACACGACCAATAGCACAATCCAACAACAGCAACAACAATAACCATAACAGTCAAATATCCAACAATGCCACTCTCAGTAGTTCATTCAAATAACAAAACACACAACTAACCACATTGACCAGTTCATCAATATTCTCAACACATTGTACACAAGTCTATCACAATCCAACAACAGCATCGATAATTCCACAGCAATCAGATAACAGTCAATAATTATTCCAACAGAACAATCTAGCAGCAAAATACGCAAACAAAGAAACACACACAGCATTACGGGCATATATCAAGGTTTATCCATCCTCACCTTGGCCGATTACTCAACTCCGGAAATAATGACCGGTCCGACGCCGGCTCCTCGGGAAACTGCCCGATATCCGAACCTATACAACAAGACCACATACACACACATAAATGCACATAAGAGTATGTCATGATGCCAATTACGTAATATACCCATCCCGGTTCTCATCTTATATTATTATCTTTTATCGAAAATAATTTTCCGAACGTATTTCCGAATATAATTTCGGTACCATATTTTAATTAAAATTATTTTCAAAATAATTCCATAAAATAACTACAATTATCCAAAATAATAATTACTATAATTTTCCAGAAAATTAATAAGCTATTTATAATTTCTAGAAAATATTTATAGTATTTATCTTTTTCTAAATACATATACAATTTAATTTTCCAACACAAAATATAATTAACTTTAATTTATAATATACATATTTGTATACAGACAACAAAATCATAATTTTTCAGATGAAATAATATGCATATTAATTTCCAGAAATTAATTTCAAGGCATATATATAATTTCCAATTTAATAATAGTTTTCAAAACAAAACTTAATTATTTAACCAAGTAAATATATTTATGTTTTAACAAAAATACCAAATTTAAATTGGCATTAATTTACTCAAAATAACTATATATTTTTCCAAAAAATATATATATCAGATTATTAGTAAATACCTATATTATTATTATTATTATTTATTTTTTTTATTTTCAGACTGGGCCAAATAGTGCCAGCCCAGACCCTTACACAGTGCCAGGCCCAGGCCCTAACCACGAGCCCAGGCACAGGCCCGCGTAGCAGATCTAGCTGCACAGCCCGGCCCGAAACATCACAGCCCAAACTATCAGCCCAACCAAAATACTGGGTCAAACCCATCCCAACGGGTCGACCCACTTGTGGAAACGGGTCGCTCATAACCCGTTGCTCATCTCGGCGGGTCACGGGTAAAGGCGGCTGCGGATCGCGGCAGCGGCGGCTGAGGGGCGTGGCGACGAGGCGAGGGTGGCGGTGGCGTCGCGCTGCAGCTGCGGTGGTCGTCCCAGGCGAAGGAGGAGGGCGGCGTTGGTGCTATGGCAGGAGGAGGGACGGGTCCGGCGGTGAAGAGGACGTCGGGTCGAGCTCCAGGGCGTTGGCGACGGCTCTGCGATGGCGGCTGGTGTCGTCCTCAGGTCGCGCGCGCGAGGAGGGAGGAACTTGGGAGGTCGGTGCGACGGGGAGGAAACGACGAGGCGGCGTGGAGGCGCACGAGGTGGCGGCGGCCGGTGCAGCTCCTCCTTCCTTTCCTTTTCTTTTTTTTTCTTCTTTCTTTCTTTTTTTTTCCTTCTTCTCTTCTCCTCTCCTGGTTGCTCACCGGGCTTTAAACTGTTTTTCTCTTTTTTTTTTTACTATTAGTCATGTGAGTACCAATAATACGATTCGTCCGTATTACGGGCGAGTCCGATCCGGACCAGAAAATAACAGATACCTCCTTAGTTATTTTCCGGGAAATTCTGAAACCCGAAAAATACCAACTTAGTTCCGAAAAATCCGCGGGAAACTCACAAGCGCGGGAAAACCCTCGGTTTCGAAAAACGACTCCCGATTTACTTCGAATTAATTACCCGAGATTAATTCAACAGTAATTCACGGTAAAACAATTTCTACAGTCCCGGTAAAAATCAAAAATTTTACCCGGGTTGTTACAAAATTACTATATAGTAACTATTTTAGAAAAGATTACATATACCTTAAAATATTTTGGAAGTATAAGGATACGTTATATTTTTAGGAAAATTATGTTATAGAAATTATATTTTTGGAAAGGTATAATTATTTTAAGTAAATAATTTTGAAAATGTATATCTTCCTAGGAAAATTATTTTATGATAATCATATTTTTGGGAAACAATAAATACCTTCATAAAAATATTTTGGAAAGAGATTAAATAAAGGTATTAAATACTGAAGTAATATTCGGATATACGTACAATATATTATTTTCAGAAAAAGGTTTAATTATGGTAAAAGATGATAAGAAAGGATATGAACCGGGATGGGTTATTTCGCAGTTTTGGCATCATAGCATACCGATTATGTGCATTTATGTGAGCATGTTGTTTTGTTGTGTAGGTTATGATATCGGGCAGTTTCCCGAGGAGCCGGCTTGGGACCAGTCATTGTTTCCGGAGTTGAGTAATCGGCCAAGGTGAGAATGGATTTCCTTCAATATGTGCCTGTATTACTCGGTTATTATGTTTGATGATTATTGCATTGTTGGATGTTGCATTTGTTGTGATTGTTGTCGGGATGTTTATCCCAGTGTCATGATTTGTTTTTGGGATGTTTATCCCAGTGCGTCTAGTTTTGGATATTTATTTTCGTGTCTTTGGCCATAAGAATATTGGATTAAATAATAAATTGTGATAAGGATGTCGATCCTTGATTTTAGATAGGGATGTCTATCCCGGTATTTTGGTTAGGGATGTTGATCCCTGTGATTTGATTTTGTTGATGATAATGTAATTGTCACGTGGTAAGTAGTGGTACGACTCGATGGTTTAAGACTGTTTTGTGGTGGCCATGACCTGGGTTACTCGTGATAAGCATGTCTATGCTTGGGATGTCTATCCCGTGATTATTTTTGGGATGTCTATCCCTGGGTTCGTATTTTTTGGATGTCGATCCCTGGGTTCTCTTGGATTTGGTCTGGCACCCAGAATATGTTGATAACCAGGTCTGACCCCTAGCTTATCCGTGATGGGGCCCGGAAAGATAAAATTTGGAAATTTGATTTTTATTTGAGTCTTTTTAGTTTTGGACCGGTTTTGGGTCGAGTCTTTGTTTTGGTGTGTTTGACCTTGAGTAATTATAGTGTTGCATATTGATTGTCTATCCTTCATCGGTGAGGACTTCGGACTCACCCCTCACCTGTGGGCTTTCATCCCGTAGGATGGATTATTTGTTGTACAGGTTTGGTGCATTCCAGATAGGCTGCGGCGTTATCCCTTGGACAGTTCTCGGATCCATAGTTTGCATCAGTGTCGCATACAGTGTTTTGTGAGTTATTAAGTCTTCCGCTGGGCATTACTTTTACTATTGTTGGGCCATTGGGCCGGTTATGTTGTTTTTGATGTTTTGGGCTGTTGAGCCCTAGTTTCTGTTGTATACACTGTATGTTGAGTTGTATGGTTGAGTCGTCACAATTCCGGCACGTGTTTACTATGTACGGTAAATACAGGTCGGGGCGTTTCAATACATGCATTGCTATCTATCATATATACGAACTATAGAGAAACTTCAAATGCCACTGAAAATCTTTGATTAAAAAAAGGTGTCAGTGAACATATTTAGTTAGGTATGACTAATTTGTGATTTTAAGTTTAATGAATTGTAATCTTCCGAAGGGAAAGGTATCAATTAACTAGACCCTATTTTTTTATATATAGTCGGACCGCACATGTTAAAGACATAATAATTAATAATCTATGAGATTTAAGTATGCTAATTATTTGTAACAGACATAGATATTCAAGTTATAAATTTATTGTGGGGAAATCTGCAAAGGGATTAATTTTTAATTTTACTTTTGAAGAAAGAAAATGAATGGAGGCACACATTTGTTGTGAATAGTACATATGTACAACTCCAAGACATGCCCATACACTACATGCCTCCTCCTGGTCATCATTTGGTCCCATATTGTCTATATGTACCCCTTTACTATCTCTTCTTACTGTGGCTCAATATTTTTTATCAAAAGAACAAAATTCTTCAATTGTATGCTCTCATTTGCCTTTGTGTTTTTGTGAAAAAATTTGTAACGACTAAAATCATAATGTCATAAATTTTTTCCCAATGACAAGAATATTTTTGTCACAAAATTCTTGTGACTATACAAAATTTTGTCACAATATTCACAAGAAAGAAACGAGAATGCTCAATTTCTATTTATTAATTTCTAATTACCAGGGCTAACAATAGAAAGAAACAAGACAAGCCAACGAGGAATTGAAAGAAGAAAGAGTAAGAGAAATAAGAAACATACCTGTTTGCTGCTTGAGGGTTAAGGAATCTAGCTTGCTGCTTGGGCGTTAAAAAATGTAGCTTGGTGTTGAAGAAATTGGGTTTCTTAGGCTATATATAAGTGGGGAATAATAGTATCAAAATTATTCATGCTTCACAGCTCATCTATGGGCTGGGCCTAGTGTTCATATATTTTTTCATAAAAATGATGGACCATGTACCTCGGTGTAGAATATAGAAATTGCTCACAACACATAAACTTCTATTTAATTTGAAACCTGACACAATTAATTAGGTGATACGTTGGTGCCCCTCACGGTAGCCACACCCTCGGTATTTCTCACAACAACTGTTACTTTGCTACACTAAATAATAAAACCCTAACACACCTATTTATAGAGGCTCTGACTTAACGAACAAGACACGACTCATAAATCGAACTGGACTTGAACTCTTACACCTAATAACATAAAAACTCCTCGACAACATTTGGGCTCTAGCCTTAAAAATAGCCATTCTTTTTTAATCAACATAGTTTTGAAATAACAATAAAAAAGTTAGGATTTTGTAAGATAATAATAAGATTAGACAAAAAATATATGATTTAAAACTAACAAAAAAGGATAAATTAGTCTGAATTTTTTCAATTAATATATGTTACAATGTATATCTAAAATTTTTGTACAAACGTAAATTAGAAGTTTAATCGAGAGTGAAAGTGTGTACTTAAGATAAATTTTAATTAGAAGGATAATTTGGAAAGAGAAGGTGTGGTATATTAGTATATCATTTGGAGAGAGCAACTTAGAGATGTTTTAGTACAATATAACATATATCAAGGATTTTCTCTTGTGTTATTAAGGAAACAAATTGCATTATCTTTTATTTTAAAAATTCTTAGTTAGATACTCCCTCTGAATTAATTGACGTTTAAGAAATCCTCACACAAAGTAAGGAATTAATAGCCTAGCATCTAGGATTATTTGAATAACTTACTCTTATTTCACTTTTACTAAAGTAGACAAGCTAAATGTAATTGTTGTGTAAAATAAATGATAAGTATGAAAAAAACTCAATTAATGATCATTGAAAATTGCAAAGAGACAATCCGTCATAATATATATCAAGCATACCATTTGGTACAGTACTATAGAACTTGTTGTTTCCCAAAATTGTAACAAGATGTCTAATTAATTGTACACTGGGATAAAGTCAAGTACCAACAAAAATAAGAAAAAAGTTAAAGTATACTAATAGAAAAAAAAAAAAGGGAAAAGGGTTCAGCCAAGTGCCAACTCCTCCCCATTCCTCTTCAGAAATTTCCAGGAAAGCTTTCCCCGAAACATTGAGCAGTTAAATTAAGGGATTCCAAATCATCCTAAAACCATCCATATTTAGAAAATGCAAATGCTAATCACAGCGTTGACCTGAAACTTATCAAGCCCTTGAATAACCCTTTTATTATTGCTCTGGGATCATATTCTTTGGAACAGGTCATGAACGGCATGGCTAAACATTAATACTATCTCTCTATCAAGTTTGCCTTCCTTAAGGACGAGGACACCAAATTTTGATAAAGAATTCAATTAATCATTTATGACTTGTTGGAATTTTAAGTTCGAGATAAACAAACATAAGACTTTACTACATGTTCCATCATAAAACATACCAACGTCGATCTGATGCCAAAAGACTAAATATTCAGTTTTTTTTTAGCGGATATTGTCTATGTCACTTAGACTCAATCAACTGAAAAAAAATCAATTACATTAAAAAATCAAAAAACAAAAAAAAACTTTTGACTGGGTAACTGTCATTCCATTTGTTTATGTTTGGATAAAATATACTATATATATAAACGGATCTCGATGTTATGTACAGTATAAACCAAGTGAAATTTTATTTTTACCCATTAAAATTGAGCAATTTTTGGTGGGAATAAATTATGCATGTTATGCTCATACTACATGTTTTGACCACCACGTTCTTCAAAGTAATTATTGCTGCTACTAGCTGAGATTGATGGGTTTGGTACGCATGATCAGATGGCAACGACTCACGATTTACAAAACAAGTTTCCATATCTTGACTTATGTTTTTTTTTAGAAAAATCTATATCTTGACTTTATATTGTACTGAATAATTTTTTTTTGGTGAATACAAGACTAAAGTAGCGGTCGAACGCTGCACCTAAGGTGAAATCAATGTACTGAATAGTTGAAGTTGAAAATGGAAAGGACTAACCAGATAAACAACACCCATACTGTAAATGCCATACTTTGCTTAATTTAGATACTGACATAGACGTATCCATAATTGTATTTGGGCTAATTTTTAATTTACACATCTTAATTTTAGCTTAAAACTAGTCCGTCTGCCCCGTGTTACACACGGGTTTGCATGGCGGATAGATCGTGTGATATTGAACTTATATTTTTCTTAATATTTATTGTTATATTTTTTAGTTAATTTTGCAATTGATTTATTTTTTATCATAATATTATATTGTTCAATTTTTATAAAATAATTGTTATTATTTAAATTTTATGTTAATTATATAGTCTTATTTTTCTTTTTTACACATAAAGATCTTATAAATTTTTAGTTATTATTTGTTTTGTATGATTCTATAAATTCATTTTTATGTCACCTGTAATATGGTTTTTTTATTTGTTAACTGTATCATCTATTTTTTTAACCTTTTTTATATAAATTTTAATTATTAATATAATTGAGATAAATTTTAATTATTAATTTACCATGTTGTAGCAATTTAAAAAAATCGATGTGTTACAATAAATATTCTATAAACTTTTGCGGAACTTTTTATGAATTTATAGTTCTCTATTATTATATTTTCAATAATTTTTTTAAAATCACTTATATTAAGGAATCTTTATTAAGTACAAATAACAAATAATAAGACATAATTAAATAAAAGAAGAGAAACAGTAAAGAAATAAATTGGTGAGTCATATATATATATTGGTTTGGGATGCTTTTTTTTTCATCGAAAACCTTAACTTTGCAGTTAAAAAAAAAAAAAAAAGAAAATCCTAACTTCGTGCGTTTCAGTTTCGGCCTCGAAATACCCATCTCTCTCTTCTTTCTCTCTCTCTTCTCTCCCTCTATCATCGTCTTTGTGTTCTCCTCTCATTCCCAAACTTGCCCCTCTCCGCTCAGTCACAACCGTCCGATCGATCACGCCACCCTCCCTCTTCCCGTCCTCCTCCTTCCCTTCCTTCTCTCTCTCACAACGGAATTTAGTATTTGGAATTTGCATTTTTTTGGTATTTTCCCTCTCCTGAATTCTCGTTTAGATCCTTCCACTGATTAAATATTCGTTTTCTTTACTCTCTCTCTCTCCGACTAATTAATAAACGCTCTTCTTGATCGCAGAAGGGAAAAGGAAGAAAAAGGCGATACACAGAGAGAGATAGTGAAGAGATGTTGAGGTTTGAAGTTGGAGGGAAGGTGGTGGAGAGAGTGGATTTGTTGAGGAAGAAGCACTGGGCTTGGCGTTTCGATGTCTGGCCGTTCGTCCACAAACGAATTGCCCAGCCGCTGGTGAAGGTATTTTTGTGAAACCAGTCTTCTTTTTTGTTCTTATATTTACTTCTTTGATACTCTAGATGGTGTAGGGGTGTGTTATTGTTGCTTACTATTTGCAAATTGGGTGTGTCTCCGTTTGTTTTCTCTCTTTGTTATGAACTGAGGGGATTATGATTGTTGTGCAGGAGTAGTAATTGAGAAGCTACCGAGTGAATTGAATGAATTAAAGATTTCAGCATCTAATGTCTCTGTAATGTGAAGTAATCTCAAACCTTTGCCCCTTGCATTTTCGCCACCCAGTAAGTCCCTCTCTTTCTTTTTCCTTTGTTGAAATTGAGAAGCTACAGAATCTACTGTCATTGTCTTTGTAATATGAAGCAATCTCCAACCTGAAAAAAAAAAAACACATTTCTTCATATAGTAAAACCTCTTTGTCTTTGTAATATGAAGCAATCTCCAACCTGAAAAAAAAAAAAAAAACACATTTCTTCATGTGGTCTTGGTTTTACCATTAAGAGTTGTAGTGTAGTTTCGTGGTTAAAAGAATCATATTATTGTACATTTTTCTTGGGAATTTGAATATTTGATTGGGTAGTTTTGGTGTTTTTTTAGACACCAAGGAGTTACTTCAGATATCACAAATCAGTGAATGTATTTTCTTTACCCGATATCTTACAGTTAACTCACACTATATCACCATATGTGAACAGGAATCAGATGAGACATTTTATACAATGCGAACTAAGCTTAAGGGAGGGCAAGTGATCAGTTATGGTTTAGATGATTTTGGGTTTCTATTCTAGCTCAAGGACTGATAATTGCATTTTTACAAAGCGGCTTAGAGCGAATACAGAGACAGAGAGAGAGCTCAACAAACTTTTCCAAAAGCCAAACCCCAAAGACCCCAAACGCTCCTTTCAAGGTACTCTAATAAATATGTAACGCTTGATTTATCCTGAGTTCATGATCATCATACAATGAAATTCAATGCAGTGACTTTGTCAACATTTTTTATATTGATTGGTTCAGTTCATACCTTGCAAAAGATGTAACTATAGTCAAAAGAGTTCCTGATAAATACATGAGATCCTTGGCAAAACCTCCATATACCATTCGAGTCCCCAGGAAATCTTCCCCCTAAATATTATCTGGATCAAGTACTTCCAGTACTGTTAAGGAGACATGTAAGTTGCTCTTTTTTCATTTGAAGTTTCTTTTAAATAGTGATTTCTGGTACTTACCATGAGTTGTTTCTTCAAAGACCATGTACTTTTGGCCAAAGAGAGAAGTCAATAACTGATTTGCTTCTAACTTTGTTGTGCTGCTACCCTGTTTGTGATTGTCAGGGTGTGCAATTGACAAAGTTTCATTATAGGCTTGCAAATCACTTGGATGGAGATATTCCGAAGTTGCGTTGTCGTACAACAACTTGGACAGGGACTTTCATGAAAATGCGAAGCATGGCTAAACGTTATATTGCAGTTCACTTAAGGTTTGTCACCATGGACTGTGGTAAATACATATGTTTTGTTTGTTTCTGATTTATTTTTTCAATTATAGAATTATATGTGGCGTTGAGTAACAATGCAAATGCATATCACCTATGACTCTTGAAAATCTTCATAATTGCTTGCTCTTTTACTCGTGAAAGGTCATATAATCATTTGTGTTGTAATATTTGCTTAAAGGAATAAATTATAAAACAAATTTAAACAACATAAGAACAAAACAACTATATTGAGGAGATCCGGAAGTTACCTTATATCCTCCTTGTTTTTATGTCTTGATTATGCCTATGCAATGCTATCTGGATTATGTTTGGTTCCTACTTCAAATGGCATAAAGATAGGATAGGATTTTTGGCTTCTTTGTGAATGGTACTCACAGACACTATATGGCACTCCTCCTTTTATAGTACAAAAAATCCTTGAAATCTTAAAGATACGTGACTTTTGGTTTTCAAGAAGCATGTGTATAATTAAATGTATGTGACTCTTACCTTTTCTGCATTTAGATGTATGTTAAGTTTAATTATGCCTTCTCATCATATGTGCAGTGAATTTGATAAGTTTATTTTATTTGTTAGCCCGTTTGTTTTGCTTGTTGGTCTCTTCGGTTTCTCTTGGCGGTTTCTGGTTGTTTTGCTGTCAACTTTTATTATTCATGGCTTTAGACCTGACATTTTAATGTAGGGGTTTAATGTGTGGAATATTAATCAGCTCTTAAAAGATTATTGAAAGACAAAAATAAGTGACATATTGGCAGCCACTGCGCTACACAAATGGACAGAGGACTGGAACGGGTGCTTTGCTTAAAGATGGAGAAAGAAGAGATCTATTGGAATGTTTAGTCGTTTAGCTTCAGTAGTTGGATGTTTTAGCTTCAGTAGTAGGATGTTTTGTTGGCATCGGAAGCTAAAGAACAATAAAAAAAAAACTTCCATACACTGAGATGGTATAATATGCAATAATCAATGTATGACATAAATTATCCATTATTGCAGTCCCAAATCCACTTGCAATGAACTGCATTTCTTTATGGATTTCTCTTGGGCTCAATCGCCTGCCATGAATCTTCTTTAATGTTGGGTAGCATTAAGAACGTTGATTAATCACATTAATAGGTCTAATAATATTGTATATACCAGTTTCACATTATGACATGGTTGTTTAACTAAAGGATAGGTTCTTTGCCACATGGCACATGCAAGTTGCATAAACCTTGTCATGTGTCAACATTAGAAATCTGGGTCTCTCATTTAATATATTTATATAGATTATTTTCATAGTTTAATTTTTTCCGAATAAATAAGCCACTTAATTCTCTAGAAAAGTGTCAAATTACCAACTCTGTTATAGTATCAATACTTGCTTATTTTTTTGTTTTTTTGTTTGATTTTTTACTGACTTTTTCTATTTTTTTTTCCTTTCATAGTTTCAGTTATAAAGTTTTTTTTTTTTAAATTAAGAACCGTAGAAGTAAACGATGTTATGATTCCTTCTCAATTTAAAAATAACACACAACCACACTCTTTTGAATTTGAGAAGTAACTACCACCTGGTTTATTTCTAGAGTTCAAAAGAAAAAGATTCAAACTGAAAATAGAAGGAAATTAAAAAAGGAAAAAATCGTAAAAAATTTGCCCACTGTTATAAATAAATTATAGTGAATGTCATTGTTAGCATCCAGTAAAACTCATTTTTACCATACTCGAATTTATTTTCGGTAAATACTTTACCCATACACCAAACTTCTACTTGGAATTATCTCTTTGGCTAATTATCCTTCATAATTCTATTTGTCCTAATCCTAATATCATCTTCCTTTACCTAACATCCCTTTGATTTTACCCTTTTAAATTAATCATACTTATTTGTTTTTATCTTTCCATTTTCCAACTATAAATATCTTTCATTCCTTCACTTTCATACACTTACAACCCACCATAAACTTCACTCTCTTTTCATTCCATACACTTCTCTTCCAATCTCCCTCCATCTAAATTTATTATTCTCTTCTACATATTATTATCAAAAGTGTATTATTATTACCAAAGTTGTATTACTACCATCAAGGTTGTATTATTACCTTGATCAAGCTTGTATTATTCCATCAAGAAGTGAATTCCATCTCCCAATTTTATAACACGTTATCAGCTCGAGTTTCTACTCTATTAAGGTATTTATTTCTAAAATTTTTCTTATTACTACTTTCTTTTCTATATATGTTATATATTCTTTATTATTATGTTGTTATTATTGCTGAAAGATTTATCGAGTAAGCGTATATATATTATATATTCTTTATTATTATGCCATTATTATTGCTGAAAGATTTATCGAGTAAGCGTATATATTATATATTCTTCATTATTATGCTATTAATATTGCTGAAAGATTTATCGAGTAAGCGTATATATGTATTATATATTCTTTAATGGTATTCTATTAATATTGCTGAAAGATTTATCGAGTAAGCATATATTTATTATTTATTCCATATTATTATTGTTCTACTACGCTTTACTACTCGTTTTATATCTTTTGATATTATTTCATTATTGTTATCATGGTCAATATTTCAAAACTTGAATTTGAGGCCTTAACATTTCCGAAAGAAATTTGTCATGAGCACTAGATGCTGAAATATATTTAAATGTTAATGGTATAGGAGACACTATAAAAGAAGAAAATGTCTATTTTTCATACATCAAATGTGCTCCTACAGTAGCAATATCATGAAGAAGGCTTCACGAAATTTTTTGGATTTAATTTCATGCCTCCTTGTGGCTGAACAAAATAATAAGCTATTATTAAAAAATCATGAATCCCATCTAATTGGCTCTACTCCATTCCTTGAAGTGAATGTGACCATATAATCATAATCTTGGTTTGGCCGTTTAAATAGGCCATTGGTCAACATGCTGTATAGCAAGCCATTTGGTAGAATTTTCTAAATATCCCCGAAGGACAAATCTAATATTATTGAAACTAACTTTGGTCAAAATGATGACCATGATATTAACTTTCAGATAGATTCATTTCTGGATATTGTTATTTATCTTACTTACCCTGAAGGTGCAAGTGAATATATATTTTAAGATAAAAGTATAAAATTGAATTTATTTTATGTTCTATTTTATCATGTTATTATGTGTTATATTCTATTTTATTTTATTTATTTTATATTTTATTTTTACTTATATTTATTTTATAGTATGTTATAACCGTTAAATTTTTAATGTGAACATGAAACTATAGTTTCCATAATAATGACTTTGGCATTTGTCCTGGAGAAAATACAATAACGCATCCCGCATTTAATAAACGGAAATTATTTATAAGTATCATATGATAGCACAATCTAAAAAAAAAATGAATGAAAAGAAGATTAATATGCTCTGGAAGAGCACAAAATTCACTAGAAGAGCATATATTTATGCTCCGGAAGAGCACAAGTTTTACTGTAGATTAATATGCTCCAGAAGAGCAAATGTTTATACTCTGGAAGAGCATGAATTTTATCATACTCCTGAAGAGCAAAAATTTTTCATACTTATAATAATAAAAGGATATTTTATTCAAGTCTCAAAGAAATTTATTAATATTCAAATGGATATTTCGTTGAGACAATAAGTGAAAGAGATGTTTGAATATCTCTATATTATAAACGCTACTGCTGTAGGTAACAAATGATTCGTAGAAAGATTACCTACATTATCTTTTAGATTGTATTATACAAAATCTAAGTCGGTGAAAGTTATCATATCCAGCCTGAAGCTGGCACATAGCAGCCTGAAGCTGGCAAATAATTTTTCTTAAATTATTAAAGTACATAGTTTGCACAGCCTGAAGCTGGCACCAACTCGAAGTTGGTTCATGGATTTCTTGTTTGGCATGACCGGTTGGGCCATCCCGGATCAATAATGATGCGTATAATTATTGAAAATTTATTTGGCCATTCATTGAAAAACCAGAAGTTTTTACAATCAATGAATTTCCATGTGTTTGCTTGCTGCGGAGGAAAATTAATTATTCGGCTTTCCTATGATGAGGTTGGCCTAGAATCACCAGCAAGTTTGGAAATAATTCAGGGATATGTACGCGGACTAATAAATCCGCCATGTTGACCATCTAGGTAATTTTATGGTTTTGATCGATGCATCGACTAGATGGTTTATTGTATGCTTATTAAACGCAATTTGGCATTTCGCGCGCTTATTTTTATAATTAAGCCAATTGCGGCTACACATCCCTAATTATTTTATAAGACTATATGTTTTGATAATAATGGTGTATTCCTTCAATGGTTAATGTATATCATTGGAAATAATGGTTGAACATCCTGTAGCTTATGTTCATACCCAAAACGATCTGGGTGAATCGTTTATTGAATATTTCTAATTGATTATGTTCATACCCAAAACGATCTGGGTGAATCGTTTATTGAATATTTCTAATTGATTGCAAGACCATTGCTAATGAGAAATTACTGCTTAGGAACATGCTATTTTACATGCAGCAAGACTTGTACGCATCAGGCCAACAAGTTATCATAAGATCTCCCCATTTAATTGGTTCATGGTCACGAACCTAATATCTCCCATCTTATGCACCAATTGCTCTACCACAGGGAACTAAAGTGGGTGCTCAAAGAAGATTGGAAATATAAGTTGGGTATGAATCTCCACAAGTTATAAAATAATTGAAACAATCAACTAGAGATTCATTTACAGTAAAATTTGTTTATTGTCAATTTGATGAAAGTGTTTACCCAACATCAGGGGGAGAAAATAAGCAGCTGAATCAAGAGATTACTGAAATGCTATATCAATAACCAATTTTGATCCTCGAACAAATTAGTATGAACCTGAAGTTCAAAAGAAGATTTATTTACAAAAAAAAAATTAGTAAATCAATTGCCAGACATATTTATTGATTTAAATAAAGTGACCAAATCTTATATACCAGCTGCAAATGCTCCTGTTCAAATTGATGTTCCTAAAGAACAAATAAAGAATGCAAATGAATCTAGAGTACGCGAGAAGTGTGGAATACCACTCGGTTCCAAAGATAAAAATTCTCAAAAAGAAAAAGGAGCAAAGATAAAAGATGGCCCTAACAAGAAAATAAGACCTCCAGTAGAGGTTCAAATTGAAAATCCTCAAGAAGAGGAAAATCCTCCAGAAGAGGTCTCTGACACAATTGATAAAGTTCCAGAAGTAACTCAGGTACCTGAAATAAATGAAAATGATGAGATATCGATCAATTATACTGTGTCAGGAACAAGATGGAACCGACGTAAAATAACCGTCGACGAAATTTTTGCACATAATATAGCGCTAAATATTATAAAAAAATGAGGATCATAAACCTACAGCTATTGATGAGTGTAGGCACAGAAATGATTGGCCAATTTTTAGAGACGCAATTAAGGCTGTGTTAGACTCGCTTGTGAAGCGAGAAGTTTTTCGGACCTGTAGTCCGTACACCTGATGGTGTAAAATCGGTCGATTATAAATGGGTATTTGTGGGAAAAGAAAATTTAATAGTGAGACATAAAAGGACGACTTGTCGCACAATATTTTACCCAACGACCTGGTAGTAATTATAAGAATACATACTCCTCTGTGGTGAATGTAATTACTTTTCAGTGTTTGATAAGTCTGGCAATACATGAAAAACTAGAAATGCATCTAGTGGATGCTTTTACTATGAAGGCCAGTATCCCAATTTAATAAAATAAACAATTAAATGAAAGAGATTTACCAAAATACCCTTGACAACCCGGGATACGTAAACCGGTGTCTCAGCACACAAACATTTTCCATAGAATTTCATTAACACCGAGATGTCATAAAATGGAAGAAGTAAGCCGGCTTAACAAGTCATAAGCCACCACGGCATCACACCGAAATAACATCACAATTTAAATTCCGGTAAACTGCCGATAAAGAAATAAACCATTTATGACATCTCAAAATTTATTCTTAAGCAGCGGAAAACACAATAACATAAAATCAAGATAAAGAAAACAACATGCATATGGGCCCTATGGATCCAACCGAGAGATGATGCACAACTACCTGCTGAAGTATCTGCGTCTGAACTCCGAGTCGCAGATAAGGTGAGAACAGCACGCTAACTAAGGTCTGAAAAACAACGGTGTCGATTATGTGAGTCGCCTACTCAGTGATCATTAAAAGTCTAAGTATACATGAAAGTGAAGTCATGCTCGTGGGGTGAGTAGTTCACGAGCACAAGTACAACATACAAGCAATATCAGAATCACACACCAACACATAAACATCTTATTGTGTTATTGTCTTTATTATTTAGATTCAATGCATTTTATTATTATTATTATTATTGTGGGCCCTCTACTGTGAGTCAAGTCTCGGTAGCGCATCTGATCAGATTCGGGTGTGAAACCCAAATGTCGAACCTCAGAAGGGGTAGATTCTGAGGCCAAAAACCACCGATAAACCTCGAGTGGCCGCTAGCTCCCTGAGGGTGCGCTCAGACACACCTAACTGGTGCAAGTCTTCCAGGGGTGCACCTACCTTCCCTGGGATAACCATGTTAAACCGCATAATGTGACCCGAGGGTACCCAACCCTCCTTCGGGGCTACCAGCCGACTCCACAGTAGAATTTAATATTTTATTCTTAATTATACCTCTACATTAGAATACCTTTACATTTCTGTTGAAGTACATTATGTTTTCCAGGGATGTGTGAATTCTATGTGTTTTTGTTTCATCCGGGCCTTCGGCCCATAACCGCACACTATCACCAAAACATAATATCATGTTATATTCCATAACCATCCTTTTAACGAAACTTGACATGTGGAAGCAATCAGGCACACAATTCCAATTACCGCATGTAGCAAACAAGGCAAGTAAACAAGCAAACCACACCAACATGCATTCACAAAACATATATAAAAGACTTGTAATGTCACCTCAAAAATGCAGATTATGACTTCTCCCCAATCTGAGTCTACAGCTCCCGAGGTATCACCCGTGCCTGATTACCGACACATAATATAATCACTAAATAAATTTTAGAAATAAAAACGTGTATGCAGGCTAAAGGTATATTCAAACCGAGTAACTCCCGACTCTAACTATCCGATTATACGATCTCCGGGTTTAAGTCCAAAAAGGATATTCTCTCATCGATAACTCATAGGAATCTAAGGTTCACCGATCTAAGCCCATAAATGATTCCCGGGCCTTAAGCCCACTAAATCCAAAAACAAGAATTCCGGGCCGAGGGCCCACTTCCCTAAATTCATATCTACCGATTTTGAAATTGGGCTTCGAGCCCGTTCCTTTAAGTCCGTAAATATAATTATCCGTGATTAGGCCTTGAGTCCATATCTTTAAGTCCATATAAAACATTCTAAACTTCAAAATGAGATTTTTGGGCCTGGGCTTGGTTTTTCCTAAAAACCGTTCTAAGGTTGTTCCCGAGCCCAAGAGTTGATCGGCCTAAGATTCTATTCGTGTCGGTAAATCCTCCCGGCCACACACTCTAACTCTCCGCTCTCGGTAAACCACAATTCACTTGATATATATATATAAATATGTATTTCGATAAATAATTCAAAATTCATATACAAGACAAAACCGAGACAAAACAGAGGATACATACCGTCTCAGCAAGAAATATATATAGTTGGACAGAATCTGAGCCTCGCCGGAACAGTACATGCTCCCCGGATTCCGGTCAACTTCGCCGGAAACAGGTCAAGACGAAAAAATAGAGCCTCAACAACACTGCTGCCACCACCAATCTGCTACCATCCAACAATCGTCCACTTCACAACCAAAACAATCACAGGCAACAACACGAATTTAAGAAATAATGGTGTAGGATTCTTACCGGAATAAGAATAAGTGGGTCGTCAACTTCTAAACTTCGCCTGGCGGAACGACAATGGCCACCGATCGAACACCAGCACAGCCCAAAGCTTATCACTGCCGCCGCAACAACCACCCGTCGGACCACTACTATACGCCCGCCAAGCCAAACCATCGCACACCACCGTTGCCGAGCACAACACACAGAACCACCCATGTACCGAAATCAATTCAGCACGAAAACCCACAAATCGGAAAGGGCGAAACGGGGAAGAATCAAGGGAGGAAGGGACTGGTGGCTTACCATGTTGAGGTTGTAGCCGCACGCGAGACAGGGTCAAGCTTCGCTCTTGGGTCCTCTTGATTGACACTGGCCGAGCCGACCTCGGGCCTCGCCGTACAACCCGCGACGGTGGTGGCTCACGGGAACAGACGAGGAAGAGGCAGATGGTGGCGGCGGTGGCTTTGTGTCCCAGCGACGATGACATAGGAAGTGGTGGCGACGATGGCGAGAGAGGAATGGGATGATGTGTTTCGGGTCTAAAAAAACAAAAGGCCAAGAAATGCAGGGATAGGGAAAGCAAAAAGAGAGGATGAGGGCATGGTAAATGACCGTTGCTTCAAGATGGAGTGGATAGTGGGGGACAGGACCGTTGGAGCAGCGGCGGCTGAGTGGAGAAGAAACAGAAAGAAAGAAAAAGGAATGAGAAGGAGAAAAGAAAGAAGAAAAAAAAATGAGAAAGAGGGGCGCGCGCCTGGCTGGGCTTGACCAAGCCAGCCAGAGGACGTGTCGTCTGGTTTAGCATGGTCAACCCGCCAGGTTGACCTTTTTTTTTCCAAAATCTAAAATGACGTAGTTTAAACTAAAACTACGATAAACCTTGTGTTTCATCCCGAAACGCGTTTTAGGTCCGACAAAGCTCATATACGACATATTACCACTTATAATTAATAAATCCTATGGAAAATAAATTAATTTTATTTCCATTACCGAAATCTGAAATTTTATAAATCGAAAACGGAAACCGGGGCGTTACAGTTCTACCCACCTTAAAAGAATTTCGTCCTCGAAATTCAATCATCAAATCCATAGGTCCTACCACGATAAGCTTCTGGTGAACTCTACCGGTGTCCAAACTCAACGCAAGATATCGCTTATACCCTTAAGCGACATTTCCTCCGCTTATATAAACCGAACCTCATAACTGAGAACTCACTCTCGACCATGGACTCACCACTAAGATCCCGTACTACCTCTGACTCAGAGGATAACAGCTACATCGGTGGTACTGCTTTCCCGATAAGCTCCGATGAAGAACCTCCTAAGAAGCAGTTCAAGACCAACAACATCGGCCTGAAGGAGCATATGGTGGTCTCTTCAAGACGGCGAAAGAAGCATGTCAGCAAGGAAGAGCCTTCCAATTGCAAAGATGCTGAGGATAGGAAGGGTAAGGCAACAGTTGAAAGCAGCTCACCACTACAGACAGTGAAGCAACTGAACGCTTCACTGAAGAAGGCCCACACTGCAGTGATGCAGATTGAACTGGCCTGTATGGGACTCTCTTCTCGGATCGCGAACATACAAAAACTTGTAAAAGATCTGAAGAATTATGTAACTCCGTAGAGTACTTCTTCTTTGTTGTAAACCGTTATGAAATCAATAAAATAAGCTTTCTTTGTAAATCAAAACTCTTATGTTACAAAATCTCGTGTTAAGCAGATTAAAAAAAATCAGCAATAAGGATATGAAATCAAACATAAAGAAATTATAAACGAATCAAAACTCGTTTAATAAAGTCAAAACATTAAGAAGTTAAAACAAAACATGTTTCCATGTTCGGCGCTCTAGATCGATCATAAACATCCTCGATCTCGAGAAACGTAACGTACACAGCTAACGGTGACGTTGGTTTCCTTCGTGGAAAAGACGTCCGTTAACTCGCAAGGCGATGATCACGGAAACGTCAAGTTTCCTCGAAAGAAATGTTTTCCACTTGTCCACAAATTCCGCATGAGCCAAAAATGTCTGTCAAGTCTCGTATTTCTCCACGATGTCCGAACAGCTGTAAGCTTGTCGCACATGTGCTCTACTCGAGGTGTAGTCCCATCGGTCTAGCCACAACGGTCACGAATGCATGTGATAAAAGATGCAGAAAAAAGTCTTAAAGCGAATAAAATAATGTAGCCAAGGAGATAGAAAATCGTAAGAAGGAAAAGGGCTGAAAAACACTGGTATTTGTAGCCCGAAAAACGTATAAAGTGTCGAAGCAATAAATGATACAACGGCAAAATTTTCAAAAAGCAAATCTTGAAAATAAAAAACAGTAAACACGCTCCCCATAAGGTTATAAAAAGACAGTGTGGTGAGAAGCAAATCATCAAAAGCATTTTAAAGCAACCAAACACCCAGGCAAAGAAACCTCAAAACTCAGAAAAACAAAACACCCACACGTCCAAACCACAATGCCTGCTCCATCATCCGTCTTCTTCGTCGAAGGTGCCAACCTAGGCAGAAGAAACCGACTGGCCTATAGCATGTTCAACGAGCGTCCAGAGGAACTTCCGAACGAGCTCGGCAAAATGCCCCGTCTGGTCTTCGTCGATGAACTCTACTCCTCCAGATTCTTCGTCACTCCCATGGAAGAGTCGTTCTTCCTAGAGGACCATGGCACCCTGAGGACCTCCTTCTACGGCTCGACCAACTCCGTCATGTTTTTCATCTCTGAAAGACTTCAGGAGTTCAACCTAGAGTCCACTTGCCAATCCCTGGAGCAAGGCGCCTACTACCAGCTCTCGATGACTGCCCAAAGCATGCCCAGAATGACTCGGTTACCTCCAACTTGGCCAAAGGGCCGACTGCTGGTGTGGAACTGCAGAGGAGTCGCTAGGCATTCCCAGGAGTTCTCGCGTACCCTGAGGGACCTGAAGAACCAATACAAGCCAAACATGGTTCTCCTCACGGAGACCCAATGGCAACCTGAAGACGATCACGGTCTCATCCCACTCCGGTTCCCTGCAGCAAACCGGTTCGAGCTCCCTGGCCAGAATAACGCGGGCGGCATGTGGTTCTCGTGGAGCGACAGGATCACGGTCAACATCAATAATGACCCCAACAGCTTCAGCGTCAACGTCCTTCCAATGAGATGAATGTATTTTTATTATTATTTTTTTAATATAAAATAACATTGTAATGTTTATGTTTGTAATGATAATATTAGTATTATTAATAATATTTATGTTTCCGCTTATTTATGGCATAAATTCCACTTATATGAATGTTCCACTAAACTAGCGTTGACAACGTTCCATTCTTATTAAAATTCGTCCTCGAAATTTTACATAATAATAATAATAATAATAATAATAAAAGAAAAGAAACAAAACAAAACAAAGTGAAACCTCTCGAGACATCTCATTCCTCTGGGGTGTCGGTAGCTTCCTCCCGAGTGATAGAGTACATCCTAGGAGTCGCAGCAGATCGAGTAGCACCTCCGCGGCTCGGAGCTCCAAAACTCCCACGACTTCCTCCCTGGTGTCCACCACTCTTGTTCGGTCTAGAAGGAACTGTACCATTAGCCACGGAGTTCTGTACGATATACTGGGACCCACTACCACCACTATCTCGAATCCTTTTGTAACACTCCGATTTGTTGTGTCCCTGCTTCCCGCAATACCAACATATAATAGGAGGTCTTGTCCAAGGACCCCGCCCCTGAGATCCAAACTGATAAGACCTTCCTCCCGAATACCTGCCCGGTCCCCCTTGATAATTCTGTCCTCGGGACTTCTTCGACCCTTGGTAGGAAGAACCCTGTCGACTCATGTAACTTGCATCACCAGAGTCAGAATGCTGCCTTTTTTTGTCCAGACACTGTTGGCTGTTTCCTCTGCTCAACTGCCCGAGCCTCTTGCCCGATCAACTGAATCCTCTCAGCATTAAAAGCAGCCTCACAAACTGCCTCCCAAGTCCGGTGTCTCCCCCCAGCCACTACTATCGCCAACTCGCGGCGCAGAGTGTCAACAAACCACCTACACTGTGTGACCTCATCGGGCACAAACTCCTTGGCGTAAGAGAGAAGAATACAGAACCGGATCCTGAATGCAGAAACTGACTCATCGGGCCCCTGTTTCACCTCAAGAAACTGCTTTTTCTGGTCTTCCAAGAAACCAACAGTAAGGAACTCCTTGTAGAATTTATCCTTGAAGTCTGCCCATGGCATCACCACTGGTCTAGGTAGGTTCGCAACAAGTCCCTGCCACCAACTCAAAGCGTAACCTGTGAACTTGTATGCCGCAAATCGAGCCCAGTGCTCGGGTGTATACGTGAATTTCTCCACCTGGCGGAACCAATCATCAGCCACCCTTGCGGTGATTCTCTCTCCCGAGAACATCTCAACTGCTGTCTTATCCATGTGCTTATAACCACTCTCCATACCGCCTACCACAGGTGCTATAGCAGGTGCGAATGAAACGGCTTGGCGCCCTGCTGTTGCTGATGGAACTGTTGGAACTGTTGCCACTGCAAGAAAGCCTGAAACTGTTATTGTATCGCTGCATCCATACCAGGAGGTACTAATGGCACTGCATTCTGTGCTCCAGCTGCACCAGCATTTCCTTGACCATCAGAGACTTGCATCACCGACACTGAGTTGGAAATATGGCTAGGGTGTTCATCCTGCCCATCAGCATTGTGCCGGTCTTGCGGTGGATCCATAATAACGCCTATATGAATGCAAAATATGTCAAAACATTTTTAAGTTTCAAAACTGGAAATCGGCTTTAACACATAAATCACTTGTAATTTAAAGATACATCTCTTCTTAAGCCAGGGATCTGAAGCCCGCTCCGCTACCAGCTGTGAAGGCCAGTATCCCAATTAAATAAAATAAATAATTAAATGAAAGAGATTTACCAAAATACCCTTGACAACCCGGGATACGTAAACCGGTGTCTCAGCACACAAACATTTTCCATAGAATTTCATTAACACCGAGATGTCATAAAATGGAAGAAGTAAGCCGGCTTAACAAGTCATAAGCCACCACGGCATCACACCGAAATAACATCACAATTTAAATTCTGGTAAACTGCCGATAAAGAAATAAACCATTTATGACATCTCAAAATTTATTCTTAAGCAGCGGAAAACACAATAACATAAAAATCAAGATAAAGAAAACAACATGCATATGGGCCCTATGGATCCAACCGAGAGATGATGCACAACTACCTGCTGAAGTATCTGCGTCTGAACTCTGAGTCGAAGATAAGGTGAGAACAGCACGCTAACTAAGGTCTGAAAAACAACTGTGGCGATTATGTGAGTCGCCTACTCAGTGATCATTAAAAGTCTAAGTATACATGAAAGTGAAGTCATGCTCGTGGGGTGAGTAGTTCACGAGCACAAGTACAACATACAAGCAATATCAGAATCACACACCAACACATAAACATCTTATTGTGTTATTGTCTTTATTATTTAGATTCAATGCATTTCATTATTATTATTATTATTATTGTGGGCCCTCTACTGTGAGTCAAGTCTCGGTAGAGCATCTGATCAGATCCGAGTGTGAAACCCAAGTGTCGAACCTCAGAAGGGGTAGATTCTGAGGCCAAAAACCACCGATAAACCTCGAGTGGCCGCTAGCTCCCTGAGGGTGCGCTCAGACACACCTAACTGGTGCAAGTCTTCCAGGGGTGCACCTACCTTCCCTTGGGATAACCATGCTAAACCGCATAATGTGACCAGAGGGTACCCAACCCTCCCTCGGGGCTACCAGCCGACTCCACAGTAGAATTTAATATTTTATTCTTAATTATACCTTTACATTTCTGTTGAAATACATTATGTTTTCCAGGCATGTGTGAATTCTATGTGTTTTTGTTTCATCCGGGCCTTCGGCCCATAACCGCACACTATCACCAAAACATAATATCATGTTATATTCCATAACCATCCTTTTAACGAAACTTGACATGTAGAAGCAATCAGGCACACAATTCCAATTACCGCATGTAGCAAACAAGGCAAGTAAACAAACAAACCACACCAACATGCATTCACAAAACATATATAAAAGACTTGTAATGTCACCTCAAAAATGCAGATTATGACTTCTCCCCAATCTGAGTCCACAGCTCCCGAGGTATCACCCGTGCCTGATTACCGACACATAATATAATCACTAAATAAATTTTAGAAATNGCATTCACAAAACATATATAAAAGACTTGTAATGTCACCTCAAAAATGCAGATTATGACTTCTCCCCAATCTGAGTCCACAGCTCCCGAGGTATCACCCGTGCCTGATTACCGACACATAATATAATCACTAAATAAATTTTAGAAATAAAAACGTGTATGCAGGCTAAAGGTATATTCAAACCGAGTAACTCCCGACTTTAACTATCCGATTATACGAACTCCGGGTCTAAGTCCAAAAAGGATTTCTCTCATCGATAACTCATAGGAATCTAAGGTTCACTGATCTAAGCCCGTAAATGATTCCCGGGCCTTAAGCCCACTAAATCCAAAAACAAGAATTCCAGGCCGAGGGCCCACTTCCCTAAATTCATATCTACCGATTTTGAAATTGGGCTTCGAGCCCGTTCCTTTAAGTCCGTAAATATAATTATCCGTGATTAGGCCTTGAGTCCATATCTTTAAGTCCATATAAAACATTCTAAACTTCAAAATGAGATTTTTGGGCCTGGGCTCGGTTTTTCCTAAAAACCGTTCTAAGGTTGTTCCCGAGCCCAAGAGTTGATCGGCCTAAGATTCTATTCGTGTCGGTAAATCCTCCCGGCCACACACTCTAACTCTCCGCTCTCGGTAAACCACAATTCACTTGATATATATATATAAATATGTATTTCGATAAATAATTCAAAATTCAAATACAAGACAAAACCGAGACAAAACAGAGGATACATACCGTCTAAGCAAGAAATATATATAGTTGGATAGAATCCGAGCCTTCGCCGGAAAATTCCCGAGCCTCGCCAGAACAGTACATGCTCCCCCGATTCCGGTTAACTTCCCCGGAAACAGGTCAAGACGAACAAACAGAGCCTCAACAACACTGCTGCCACCACCAATCTGTTACCATCCAACAATCCTCCACTTCACATCCAAAACAATCACAGGCAGGAACACGAATTTAAGAATTAATGGTGTAGGATTCTTACCGGAATAAGAATAAGTGGGTCGTTAACTTCTAAACTCCGCCCGGCGGAACGACCATGGCCACCGATCGAACACCAGCACAGCCCAAAGCTTATCACTGCCGCCGCAACAACCACCCGTCGGACCACTACTACACGCCCGCCAAGCCAAACCATCGCACACCACCGCCGCCGAGCACAACACACAGAACCACCCATGTACCGAAATCAATTCAGCACGAAAACCCACAAATCGGAAAGGGCGAAACGGGGAAGAATCATAGGAGGATGGGACTGGTGGCTTACCTTGTTGAGGTTGCAGCCGCACGCGAGACAGGGTCAAGCTTCGCTCTTGGGTCCTCTTGATTGACACTGGCCGAGCCGACCTCGGGCCTCGCCGTACAACCCGCGACGGTGGTGGCTCACGGGAACAGACGAGGAAGAGGCAGATGGTGGCGGCGGCGGCTTTGTGTCCCAACGACGATGACACAGGAAGTGGTGGCGACGATGGCGAAAGAGGAATGGGATGATGTGTTTCGGGTCTAAAAAAAACAAAAGGCCAAGAAATGCAGGGATAGGGAAAGCAAAAAGAGAGGATGAGAGCGTGGTAAATGACCGTTGCTTCAAGATGGAGTGGATCGTGGGAGACAGGACCGTTGGAGCGGCGGCGGCCGAGTGGAGAAGAAACGGAAAGAAAGAAAAAGGAATGAGAAGGAGAAAAGAAAGAAGAAAAGAAAATGAGAAAGAGGGGCGCGCACCTGGCTGGGCTTGACCTAGCCAGCCAGACGACGTGTCTTCTGGTTTGGCTTGGTCAACCCGCCAGGTTGACCTTTTTTTTTTTCCAAAACCTGAAACGACATAGTTTAAACTAAAACTACGATAAACCTTGTGTTTCATCCCGAAACGCGTTTTAGGTCCGATAAAGCTCATATACGACATATTACCACTTATAATTTATAAATCTTATGGAAAATAAATTAATTTTATTTTCATTACCGAAATCTAAAATTTTATAAATCGAAAACGAAAACCGGGGCGTTACCGTTACAGCCTATTTATATGGATCCATAAGTCATGACATATACATGAGAATCCTTGAAGGATTCACGTTGCCTGAAGCAACTAATTCCCGGGATATATATATTTAATTAAATTAAATTAATCTTTACATGGTTTGAGCCAATGTGGATATGTGTAGTATAATTATTCTTGCATATATGCTCTATGTGTTTTATATAACCAGTATATGTGTGAATTTATTATTATTGTTGTTTATGTTTATGATTTAGATCTATATGTGAAGTTTTCATTATTTTTGTGATCTGAATACTACTGGAACTCCTGAAGAGGTTTCCAAATTCGTGCTATATTTGAGAAAAAAGTTTGAGACAAATTTTTTTTGAAAAGATAAGATTAATCGATTGGTCCTAAAGTACCACATCGCACTGCAATTTATCTTGCTAGTAACATAAAGCCTGAAGCTTTTGCTATAAATTTATTTGCAAAATATAATTTTGCTCTAACGTATTTATATTGGAATATAATATATTAATGCATATTCTATTATCTTGGTATGGAATTATTTTAACCTTGTGAGGCCAAGGTGCATCTAGTTAGTTTTGCAGATGTAGGTCTTTTATTTGATCCACATAAAGCACATGCAGATACATCAAGTATCATTGTGACCAGAAAACAAAGTATCATTGTTGCCTCTTCAAATAATGGAGAAATTGTGTTCATACATGAAGTTAGCCGAGAATGTGCTTGGCTAAGATCGATGATGCAGCATAGTCAAGATTCATGTGGATTAGTTAGCGAGGAAGATGTTCCAACGAAGATTTATGAAGATAATGCTAGCTGCATTGCCCAATTGAAGGGAGGATACATCAATAATCATTCAAGTGACATCTGGCAGATTTATTTACAAAATCAGTTCCTACTACAACTTTTGAAGAATTGATGAAGAGGATTGGTTTATGGAGGATTCGAGATATCAAGGGATGCCAAAATCAGGGGGAGTAGAATACGCACTGCACTCTTT
>JAKUCV010005222.1:63754-80876 GCA_028386065.3 Turnera subulata
TGGCAGATTTATTTACAAAATCAGTTCCTACTACAACTTTTGAAGAATTGATGAAGAGGATTGGTTTATGGAGGATTCGAGATATCAAGGGATGCCAAAATCAGGGGGAGTAGAATACGCACTGCACTCTTTTTTCCTTCACCAAGTTTTTGTCCCACTGGGTTTTTCTTGGTAAGGTTTTTAACGAGGCAGTACTTCCTATGCGTATTCCATCTAAGGTGCAATGACATTCAAGGGGGAGTGTTATAAATAAATTATAGTGAATGTCATTGTTACCATCCAGTAAAACTCATTTTTACCATACCCGAATTTACCCCTGGTAAATACTTTACCCATACACCAAACTTCTACTTGGAATTATCTCTTTGGCTAATTATCCTCCATAATTCTATTTGTCCTAATCCTAATATCATCTTCCTTTACCTAACATCCCTTTGATTTTGTCCTTTCAAATTAATCATACTTATTTGTTTTTATCCTCCCATTTTCCAACTATAAATACCCTTTCATTCCTTCATTTTCATACACTTAGAACCCACCATAAACTTCACTCTCTTCTCATTCCATACACTTCTCTTCCAATCTCCCTCCATCTAAATTTATTATTCTCTTCTACATATTATTATCAAAAGTGTATTATTATTACCAAAGTTGTATTACTACCATCAAGGTTGTATTATTACCTTGATCAAGCTTGTATTATTCTATCAAGAAGTGAATTCCATCTCCCAATTTTATAAAACCCACAAAACAAAAGAAATAGGGAGTTGGTGATTTGATACTTTTAGAAAATTAAGTGGTTAATTTATTCAAATAAAAAAATTAAATTGACGAAGTGTTTTAACCTAAGATTGAAGTGTACAATCTATGACTAGAGTCCAATTCATCACTTAATTGTATGTAAACAATTATATAATTAAACCATAGGTTGCACACAATATAATAGTCAAAATTAGTGTCTACATATCAAAATATAAGAAAAATAATTACATGTTGTAACCCGCGGCAAGACGCGGGCATTATGCCAGTTCTGTAAAATAATAACAACTACTCTTTCTCTTTCACAAAGAAGACTACATTCTACTATATAGTAATGCTTTGTGATGATGGCAAAATGGTGTAGGCCGTTGCATAAATCACTGTAAAAATGTGAAAGTAAGAGACATGATTTCATCCTTATACATAAATTTAATACCCGGATAAGATTTATGTAATAAAAAAAAGTCTCTCAATAATCAATGTTATTACAGACTTGAAATGAAAGATATATTTGTGTATAACATTCACAGTGGGAGGATAGTAAGAAAACTGCTACTCTTTTTTCCTTTCTCCTTCCAAACTTGTTTCCTTCTTTAAAATATAAACTTCAACCTAAGAATCAAGTCATGTCAGCACAAAAAGGGAAACCATCTTCAAGAAGACATTTTTGCAAATAGCATGTTCATTCCTTGTGGAAAGATCTGCGAAAATATTTGCAGGAAGTAAATGCGGAATAGAAAGAATGAGGGACACAAGGATTTTTATACTGGTTCACACACAACTAATTTGTGGCTAATCCAGTCCTTCAAGGTTCACTTGAAGAGTTCACTATCTAGGTTAAGCTTCTGGGTGCTTAACAAACCGTTTACAACCTAGGAATTCTAATCATAAGAATCCTAAACATGAGAGTTCAAGTTACATGAACCTCAACACTCTTGCTTGAAGGTACCTCACTTCAAGACTTCTCTCAAGGGAACAAACCTCCCTTATAGTGTGTTACAACACTCTCAATCTCTCAAACAAAACTCTCTTGAAGAGTGGGTATGAGTACAGATGAAAGCTTAATGAAGCAACTCAATAATCTCACAAGATATTAGCTCAAAAATTGATTGAATGATTTTCAAATAAATGCTTGAATGTATGAAGGGAAAATCTGTTGAAATAGAGGTTTAAAGCCTCTATTTATAGCTTCAAAAACTCATATGGTCATTGGGGACAAGTTCTGAAACCTTTTAGACAAGATAGCATGCTTGGTGGAAAAAGTTGTTTGATTCCAACGGCACAACATCGATGTTGGGGGACACAACATCGATGTTTGTCCGTTGGATTTGAATAATTGAGCCAACGGCTACTAAAACATCGATGTTTGTTTGATCAACATCGATGTTTTCATAGACAACATCGATGTTTACAAACCCAACATCGATTTTTGGTGCTTCACAAAAAAAATGATGAAGTTGATTTGTTAAGAACATCGATGTTAGAGGAGGCAACATCGATGTTTAAATGCTGCGGCAAAACCATTTTGAAAACAAATATCATAACATCGATGTTGTGTAAGCCAACATCGATGTTGTGGACACAACATCGATGTTCTTGAGCCACGACAATTGTTTGATTTGTTTGAAGGCAAATAACATCGATGTTTGGACAGGGAACATCGATGTTTAGGACTCAAAAATCAATTTTATGACTGAAAGCATGCTATGAAATGCATGAGTAACTTTTGTTTTGTTTTGAGCTAATAACTTGGAAGTTTTGAGTTACCATTTACAAGGAGTTCATATAGATAGTTCCTATAATTCTTCATCCTTGTTGCTTCAATCCTTGTGCTCATTTCTCTTTAGACTTTTGCTCCTTTGATTGGTTTCTTTTTGCTTCAAGGTTGTCATCAATTGAGCTATGGTTGGTTTGTCATTATCAAAACCCTGAAATGAGACAATGACGCATGAGTTCTTACAAGATCATCAATTGATCGAGAAAACATCTTAAAACTGGTAACATGCCGTGCCCAATTCCTGCCCTTTAAGTGCCCGTTTGGATCGTGCATATACTCTTCTTCTTATTTTCTTCCCCCTTTTGTCATTAGCAAAAAGAATGGGCAATAAGAAGCTTTTTATTGAATTGAAAAGGAAACGGAAACATAGCAAGAAATAAAGGGTTTAGAAAGATGGACTCTCATCATCGTTATCATCAGCTTCGTCATGGGCTTCCTCATCACCATCATCGTCTTCTTCATTATCCTCTTCTATTGGTGTGTAGTCCTCATCATCATCATCATCTCCATCATCAATATTCAAGTCTTGAAGTACGGTGGAGGAGTGATATGGTGGAGGAGCATAGTTGACATGAGCAAAATATGAGCGAAGATCGTGCCCTTGTCTTTGCACTTCCGTGTCGATGCGATCAATGGATCGTTCCATGCCTTCGATAGTGTGTCCCATGGTATTGAGAGAGAGTCCCATGGTATTCACACTAAGTTGTAAGGCATGGAGGGAAGCCGCAATAGATTCAAGCGTAACCGGAGGAGCTTGGACAGGAGCTGAAAGTGCGAGAAGTGCACCTGTTGGTTATTCTTCTGCTTGTTGTTCAGCTGCCTGGGTAGGCCGTTGAGCAGCCTCGGGTTGTCTGGTTCGGAAGGTGGCGTCAGAAATAGCCCAAATTTTAGCATGAGGAGTTAGACTTCCTACCAACGGATTGATACCGGCACCCATCAAAATGTTGGTCACCAAGAAAGCATAAGGTAGAGGATGATCGTCGGTCGCATGTTCCGTCATATGCATGAGGACGAAACGTGCCCAATTGATGGGCGCCTTGTGGAGAATGTCGTGAAGAACCCTCTCGTCTTCAGTGGACAGAGAATTGTGATTTCCGGCTCTCGGTTTGATTACCCGAGTGAGAAGATAGAAAAGGACCCTGTACTCTGGATTTATCGAGTGAATGGTGGGTCAGCCGGAACGGTTTCTCTTCACCTCCGTGAAACCGAGCTCAGCGAGAAGAGGTACTTCATGGGTGGTGAGAAAATGATCACCCCCATAGGCAGAGATGTCGTGTCCTTGAAAAGGCAGTTTGGCAAAGGTTCCGAACTGCTCCAAGGTGAGCTGGATTGTTTTGCCATTCACTTGTGCGGATAGAACGTCTCCGTCTTGGGTGAGAGTAGAGTAAAAGGCTCGGATGAAGTCGGCATTAAATTCATGCCGGCTCCGGGTAACAAACTCCCAGAGATGAGACTCTTGAAGAAGTCGTTGAAGGTTCGCGTATTGCTTCTCATGAGGGTAGTCCTCGGGGAGGTATCGTGGTGGTGCAATGGCTCGTCTGGCAAAAAAGGATAGGTGAGTTGATTCCGGGAAGTGAGCCAAATGTTGGAACCCTCCACGAAATATTGATGAACAGAGCTTGAGGAGCTTCTTCTTTTGGATGGTTGCTCATGCAAAGGGTCTTTTCCTTTGGAACTTTTCTTTCCACCAACCATGATTAAAGAAGAGGGAATATGGAATGAAATGTAGTGAAATGAGAAGAATGAAAGCCAAAGAGTGTGTAAAAGGAGAGGAAGAGCAAAGTGAGAGAAGAGGAAGCTTGTGAGCAGAGGAGTAGGTGGAGATGAGAAGAGGAGATGAGTATTTATATGGAGGAGTTCAAAAAGTAGCCGTTAGAGGCCTCAAACGGCTATTTTTTTTTAAAAACAACGGCAGAACATCGATGTTCTAACTCAGAACATCGATGTTTAGATGGCTCAACGGCTATTTTTTTTGAACTGCAACGGTCAAACATCGATGTTTTCAGAGGAAACATCGATGTTTTAGGCACTCGACCGAAAAAGAGATAACATGCCTTGATGTAACATCGATGTTTTGTACTCAAACATCGATGTTTTTTGCTCTCTGCCAAAAAGAAACATACCCATTTTTTAAACATCGATGTTGTGTACCTAAACATCGATGTTTTATGCACTCGGCCGAATTGATGTTTAAGCAAAATGGTAAAACATCGATGTTGGTCCTCAAAACATCGATGTTTTGGACCTTCAGAAATTTAGAAAAATTAAGTGAAATAGTGCCAACATCGATGTTGGGTGACTAAACATCGATGTTGTAATGAGAGTTTTGAAGACTTACCTGAACATCGATGTTGTGATACGCAACGTCGATGTTTTGAACATTTGGCATGTTGTGAATTTGCATCCAACATCGATGTTATGTTGGGAAACATCGATGTTGGCTCTGTTTTGCTTAGTTAAGTCCTTTTGTTCATCCTCGCTTGTGATCCGAATTGAGGTGTACCTGCAAAATAGAGTTAGAGGAGCCTCTAACGCTCAAGTTAGTAACAAAAAGATACAAGCTTTATTAAGATAGAAACATAGGTAACAAAGTTAAGAGGTAGTAAGGAAGCCTCTGCCCCCAAGAAATATTTTCTTGGATTTCTATCCTGCCAGGATGAGGAGGTGTCTCCTTGTCGTAAGTGCACCGGGCTTGAGAAAATGTCTTGTCAGTTGGACTTTGGTTGCCTCTGATGCCCAGCTAATCAGACAGTAAATCCCGTGATGAATCTATAATGCAATTAAAACCATGATTGTCAAAAAGAAAATCTTTGATAATCGCAAAAATTTGTAGGGTTGCACACATTTATTGAGCAATAATTGAACTAATTGGCAAGTTTTTCAAAAAAAAAAAAGATTCTTGAAAATCGAAGCAGCTTGGAAGGGTCTTCTCCCGAACATTATTTACTATACTTCAAAGATAGGTAGGGGTCACTTCCTGAACAATCTCTGGATACTTCAGAAATTGGTAGGGGTCATCTTCTGAGAGAAGAAGCAACTCAGTTGTGTTTCTATAAATAGGCATACGGTAGAACTCATTAGACACAGAAAATTATAAGCCAATTTCAGCAAGAGAGTTTAGCAAAAAAAAAAAAAATCAAAACCAAGAATGCCTGCCCCTTCCACTGTCTTTTTTGTTGAGGGTGCAGCCGTAGGCAGGAGAAACCGATTAGCCTATAGTATTGTAAGTGAGCCATCTGAGGATCTGCCTAATGAACTAGGTCGAATTCCTCGCTTAGTATTTGTTGATGAGCTCTACTCTTCTAGATTTTTTGTCACACCCATGGAAGAGACTGTTTTTCTTGAGAGTCAAAGCCCACTTAGAACATCCTTCTATGGTACTGCCAATGCCACAATGTTCTTCATATCTGAAAGGCTTGAGAGCTTTCAAATGGAGTCTACCCATCAAACCTTAGAAAAGGGAAGCTATTACCGTCTTTCAATGACTGCTCAGAGTGCTTCACGGGTCCCTGGCTTACCACCAACTTGGCCAAAGGTGCGCCTGCTCATGTGGAATTACAGGGGAATCACGAGGCGCTCTCAAGATTTTACAAGAATGTTGAGAGACCTGAAGAACCAGTACAAACCAAACATGGTTCTGCTCACTGAGACATTGTGGCAACCTGGCAAAAACCACGGGTTCATCCCTCTCCGTTTCCCATCAGTGAACCGGTTTGAAATCCCTGGCCAGAATAACTCGGGTGGAATGTGGTTTGCATGGAATGATAGTGTGAGGGTTAATACAGTCAATGACCCTAATAGCTTCTCTGTAACTGCTGTACCAAATCGTTAGGAGCTAGAAAAAATATGTGTGATTGTATTGTAATATAAATAATGTAAGCATGTGTGTGTGATTGTAATATTATGAAATAGTGTGAGTGTGTGTGTGTGATTGTAATGAAGAAATTCAGGTTTTATGATCTTTGTATATGTGATAATTATGATGAAGAAATGCATGAATTTAAATTATTGTAGAGTCAAGAATGCCAAGTTCAGTACGAATGCGAAAAAATGACTGTTGCTCCAAGGGTTTTGTAAAAATGTCTGCTAATTGAAATTTTGTGTCCACAAATTCAATAGCTATGTCTCCCTTGAGAACATGATCTCTAATAAAGTGATGTCTAATGTCAATATGTTTAGTCCTTGAGCGTAAGATTGGATTTTTAATTAGACTTATGGCACTAGTATTGTCACACCTAAGAGGAATGTGATTGATGTTAAGGCCATAATCCTCTAATTGTTGTTTCATCCAAATGATTTGAGCACAACAACTACCAGCTGCAATGTATTCTGCCTCGGTGGTGGATAATGCTACACTAGCTTGTTTCTTACTAAACCAAGAAACTAAGTAGCTCCCGAGTAAGTGACAAGTTCCACTAGTACTCTTACGATCTAGTTTGCATCCTGCAAAGTCTGAGTCGGAATAGCCCATGAGTTGAAGTGTAGAACCTTTAGGGTACCATAGTCCAACATTAATTGTGCCTACTTAGTATTTCATAATTCTTTTAATTGCCTTAAGATGAGACTCTTTAGGGCATGCTTGATACCTAGCACATAAACAAACGCTAAACATAATGTCCGGCCTACTTGCAGTTAAGTAAAGAAGGGATCCGATCATACCTCGATATTTTTTGACCTCAACTTCCTTACCTTTCTCATCCTTGTCTAGAAGTACAGTAGTGCTCATGGGTGTGGCCATTTCCTTTGATCCGTCCATTTCAAAGCGCTTAAGCAATTCCTTGCAATACTTTTGATTGTGAGATGAATGTGCCTTCCTTCATTTGTTTGACTTGCAGTCCCAAAAAGAAAGTCAATTCACCCATCATGGACATCTCAAATTCGCTGGTCATCATAGCAAAGAATTCCTTGCACAAGGATATGTTAGTAGCACCGAAAATGATGTCATCTACATAAATTTGTACTAAGAGGATGTCATTGTTTTTACTTTTAATAAAGAGTGTAGTATCCACCTTTCCCCTTTTGAACCCATTGTCCAAAAGAAATTTGCTCAAGCGTTCATACCAAGCTCTAGGAGCTTGCTTAAGACCATAGAGTGCTTTTTTAAGTTTGAAGACATGATCAGGAAATGCATGATCTTCAAAGCCTGGGGGTTGATTAACATACACTTCTTTATGAATGAAGCCATTTAGAAATGCACTTTTAACATCCATTTGATACAGCTTAAAGTCCATTGATGATGCAAATGCAAGCAATAAGCAATGGGTTCTAATCGTGCAACTGGTGCATATGTTTCTTCAAAATCGATTCCCTCTTCTTGATTATAACCTTTTGCTACTAACCTAGCTTTATTTCTAGTTATTATGCCATTTTCATCTAATTTATTTCTAAACACCCATTTCGTGCCAATTACTGTATGATCAATAGGCCTTGGAACCAATTTCTAAACATCATTACGTTTGAATTGGTTTAGCTCTTCTTGCATAGCCAAGGTCCAATATTCATCATTAATTGCTTCAGAAATGGTTGTTGGCTCAATTTGTGAAACAAATGCCATGTGACTTACAGTATCTCTAAGGGAATTGTGAGTACTTACACCGCGGTTGATATCACCAATTACGGTTTCAAGAGGATGGTCTTTCGATTCTCGCCATCCTCTAGGGAGTTCTTGGTTGACATCAACCGTTGTTTCTTCCGCATTTGAGCTGTGTTTGGGTGAGTGACTTAGCTCTTCTTCTTCTTTGTTGCCCAAGGATATCTTCTCAAGTGTACCTACAAGATCATCACAAAAGTTCTTTCTCGCCAAGCGAGTATCATTTTCTGCAAACACAATATGAGGGGATTCTTCAACATTTAAAGTGCGTTTATTGAAGTCTCTATACGCTTTGCTGCGCAATGAATAACCGAGATATATGCCTTCATCAGACTTTGCATCGAATTTTCCTAAATTGTCTTTCCCATTATTATGAACAAAACATTTGCATCCAAATACTCGTAAATGAGAAATGTTAAGCTTTCTTTCCTTGTATAATTCATAGGGTGTTTTCATGAGTATTGGCCTAATGATTGCTTGATTTAACACATAGCAGGCTGTACCCACTGCATCAGCCCAGAAATACTTAGGAATTTTAGCCTCATTGAGCATTTTTCTTGCCATTTCCTCAAGACACCGATTCTTGCGTTCAACAACGCCATTTTGTTGTGGTGTCCGAGGGGCTGAGAAATTATGCTCAATGCCATGTTTATCACAAAAATTTGAAAATTGATTGTTTTCGAATTCACCTCCATGATCACTTTTAATGCAAGCAATTGAACAATCTTTTTCAATTTGAACTTTCTTAAGAAAGCTCTTGAAAACATTAAATACTTCACTTTTATGTGTAAGAAATAAGGTCCAAGTGTATCTTGTGTGATCATCAACAATTACAAAGACATAATAGTTACCTCCAAAGCTTTTGGTTTGTGAGGGACCAAAGATATCCATGTGCAAAAGTTGAAGTGGTCTAGATGTTGAGACAACGTTCTTGGAATTGAACGAAGCTCTCACTTGCTTCCCCTTTTGACATGCATCACATATAGAATCCTTCTCAAATTTAATCTTTGGAATACCAACCACTAAGTCTTGAGTCACCGATTTGTTTAACATCTTCATATTAACGTGAGCTATTCTACGATGCCATAACCACATATCATCTTCTTTGCTTATTAGACATTTTGAAAACTCTGATGAAGACTCTTCCAAGTTAACCATATAAATGTTGTCAATTCTATCACCATGTAGAATGATCTTATTATCACTAAGACGTTCTACAGTGCATGACTTGGAATTAAAAATCACACGATTTCCCTTGTCACATAATTGACTTATGCTCAAGAGATTGTGTTTAAGACCTTTAACCAGTAAAACATTATCAATGGAGGAAGATTCATTTTTACCAACCGAGCCAATGCCATCTTTCCTTTGTTGTTGTCTCCAAAGACAACGTTTCCTCCATTTGATGGCTTAATTTGTAGGAACTTGGATGCTTCTCCGGTCATGTGCTTGAAGCATCCGCTATCAAGGTACCAAAGTACACTTGATGCCTTCAAGCATACCTACAAAAGCAAATCAATGAGATTTTGGTACCCAAATCTTCTTGGGTCCTTGAGTGTTAGGAGCATAGCGGTAATGAGCTTCTTCTTGCGCCCAATGCCTATGCCTAGTAAAGCAAACGGGAGCAATATGTCCTATTCTATTGCAATAATGACAAATGACATTTGGATTGTGTATCCTTCTAGGTTGATAATAGTTACTATGTTGCCTATGTTTGTGCACTTTACTCACCTTGTTTTCCTTAGGTTGAACCTTAGATTTCCTAGGTTTAGTCTCAATTTTCTTTTTCTTAGGCTCATTTTTTAATCCTACTCCATGTTTGGTTGATTGCAAATTATCTAAGAGAGAATTCAAGTTCTTTTGAGGGGTGTTAAATTTCTTTAGTGTTGTTTCAAGTTCATTAACTTGTTCTTTTAATGTCTCACACGATGAACACTCCCTAGTTTTTGTTTCAAGTTCTCCAATTTGTTCCTTTGGTGATTTGCATGATGCACATTCCTTAATTTGACTTTCTGGTTTATTAGCACTGCTCTTTCCGCAAAACTTATTTTCCTCTTTAAGCTTTTCATTTTCACTTGACACTTTCTCCATATCATTCTCTAGAGTTTCAAGTTGTTTCTTTAAGCCCTTATTTGCTCTAGATGCCGAAATGTATTTATCATAAAACTCATTAAATGCATCTTGCAATTCTTCAAAAGTAAAATCTTCGCTTGGGTGAGAAGTACATACCTCTTCCGGTTCTTCCTCTCGTGCCATGAGACATAGGTTGGCCGTTTCTTCTTTATCACTATCGGATGATTCATCGCCGGAATCGCCTCCCCAAGAGATGTATGCCCTTTGCTTCTTGTAGGGCTTCTTTTCTTTTCCCCCTTTTGCCTTGGGGCACTTAGGCTTGATGTGCCCAACCTCTCCACATCCATAGCACTTAGGTGGACCGGACGTCTTCCTTCCTTTCCTTTCAAATTCTTTCTTCATGAATTTGTGTATTTTACGGGTGACAAGTCCGAGTTCTTGATCGTCATCGCTAGAGTCCGATTCAGTGAGCTCTTGCGTCTTGAAGGTGGAAGCTTTGAGAGCTATGTTCTTCTTCTTGGGTTCCTGTAAAGAGGGTTTAAGAATAGTAGTTTCATAGGTTAGAATATTACCTCTAAGACTGTCAATGGTTGTGTTCGATGTCCCGATGTTTTCATAGATTGCGTCGGCTTTAGAACGCCATTCGGGAGTGAGGCATCTAAGGACTTTTCTGACCAAGTCCTTGTCGGAGTAGACCATCTTGAGAGCGTGAAGGTTGTTTACAATTTTAGAAAATCGTTCGAACATCTCCTCTATTCCCTCGTTCTCCTTCATTCGAAAGAGTTCGTAATCTGCAGTGAGGGAGTCGATTTTGGCCTCTCGGACTTGATCGGTTCCTTCGTAGGTGACCTCCAGCTTATCCCACATTTCTTTTGCGGTTGTGCAGCAAGAGATTTTCCGGTAATCATCTGGGTTCACTGCACAATAGAGCATGTTGATTGATTTAGCGTTGTTTTCAACTATCGTAATATCTGCAGCGTTATACTCCTCCTCCGTTTTTGGCACTGTGATTTCACCAACTTTCTTCGTCGGAATTTGCTCTCCAATCTTCATGATTCGCCAAAGAGCATAGTTGTTGGATTGGAGGAAAATTCTCATCCTCTCCTTCCAGTAGCTGTAATTAGTGCCATCAAAGAGCGGTGGACGAGTGGTTGATTGTCCTTCGAAGAGTCCTGCATAATTACTTGAAGAAGCCATGGAAAGTTTCTCTCAAACGGTCAAATCTTTCAGAAAGTTAGGCTCCGCTACCAATTGTTAGACACTGAAGGCTTAAGCTAGAGGGGGGGTGAATAGCTTATGACCTAAAACAAAAAATATTTGCAGGAAGTAAATGCGGAATAGAAAGAATGAGGGACACAAGGATTTTTATACTGGTTCACACACAACTAATTTGTGACTAATCCAGTCCTTCAAGGTTCACTTGAAGAGTTCATTATCTAGGTTAAGCTTCTGGGTGCTTAACAAACCGTTTACAACCTAGGAATTCTAATCACAAGAATCCTAAACCTGAGAGTTCAAGTTACATGAACCTCAACACTCTTGCTTGAAGGTACCTCACTTCAAGACTTCTCTCAAGGGAACAAACCTCCCTTATAGTGTGTTACAACACTCTCAATCTCTCAAACAAAACTCTCTTGAAGAGTGGGTATGAGTACAGATGAAAGCTTAATGAAGCAACTCAATAATCTCACAAGATATTAGCTCAAAAATTGATTGAATGATTTTCAAATAAATGCTTGAATGTATGATGGGAGAATCTGTTGAAATAGAGGTTTAAAGCCTCTATTTATAGCTTGAAAAACTCATATGGTCGTTGGGGACAAGTTCTGAAACCTTTTAGACAAGATAGCATGCTTGGTGGAAAAAGTTGTTTGATTCCAACGGCACAACATCGATGTTGGGGGTCACAACATCGATGTTTGTCCATTGGATTTGAATAATTGAGCCAACGGCTACTAAAACATCGATGTTTGTTTGATCAACATCGATGTTTTCATAGACAACATCGATGTTTTGGTGCTTCGCAAAAAAAAATGATGAAGTTGATTTGTTAAGAACATCGATGTTGGAGGAGGCAACATCGATGTTTAAATGCTGCGGCAAAACCATTTTGAAAACAAATATCATAACATCGATGTTGTGGACACAACATCGATGTTCTTGAGCCTTGTTTGATTTGTTTCAAGGCAAATAACATCGATGTTTGGACAGGGAACATCGATGTTTAGGACTCAAAAATCAATTTTATGACTGAAAGCATGCTATGAAATGCATGAGTAACTTTTGTTTTGTTTTGAGCTAATAACTTGGAAGTTTTGAGTTACCATTTACAAGGAGTTCATATAGATAGTTCCTATAATTCTTCATCCTTGTTGCTTCAATCCTTGTGCTCATTTCTCTTTAGACTTTTGCTCCTTTGATTGGTTTCTTTTTGCTTCAAGGTTGTCATCAATTGAGCTATGGTTGGTTTGTCATTATCAAAACCCTGAAATGAGACAATGACGCATGAGTTCTTACAAGATCATCAATTGATCGAGAAAACATCTTAAAACTGGTAGCATGCCGTGCCCAATTCCTGCCCTTTAAGTGCCCGTTTGGATCGTGCATATACTCTTCTTCTTATTTTCTTCCCCCTTTTGTCATTAGCAAAAAGAATGGGCAATAAGAAGCTTTTTATTGAATTGAAAAGGAAACGGAAACATAGCAAGAAATAAAGGGTTTAGAAAGATGGACTCTCATCATCGTTATCATCAGCTTCGTCATGGGCTTCCTCATCACCATCATCGTCTTCTTCATTATCCTCTTCTATTGGTGTGTAGTCCTCATCATCATCATCATCTCCATCATCAATATTCAAGTCTTGAAGTACGGTGGAGGAGTGATATGGTGGAGGAGCATAGTTGACATGAGCAAAATATGAGCGAAGATCGTGCCCTTGTCTTTGCACTTCCGTGTCGATGCGATCAATGGATCGTTCCATGCCTTCGATAGTGTGTCCCATGGTATTGAGAGAGAGTCCCATGGTATTCACACTAAGTTGTAAGGCATGGAGGGAAGCCGCAATAGATTCAAGCGTAACCGGAGGAGCTTGGACAGGAGCTGAAAGTGCGAGAAGTGCACCTGTTGGTTATTCTTCTGCTTGTTGTTCAGCTGCCTGGGTAGGCCGTTGAGCAGCCTCGGGTTGTCTGGTTCGGAAGGTGGCGTCAGAAATAGCCCAAATTTTAGCATGAGGAGTTAGACTTCCTACCAACGGATTGATACCGGCACCCATCAAAATGTTGGTCACCAAGAAAGCATAAGGTAGAGGATGATCGTCGGTCGCATGTTCCGTCATATGCATGAGGACGAAACGTGCCCAATTGATGGGCGCCTTGTGGAGAATGTCGTGAAGAACCCTCTCGTCTTCAGTGGACAGAGAATTGTGATTTCCGGCTCTCGGTTTGATTACCCGAGTGAGAAGATAGAAAAGGACCCTGTACTCTGGATTTATCGAGTGAATGGTGGGTCAGCCGGAACGGTTTCTCTTCACCTCCGTGAAACCGAGCTCAGCGAGAAGAGGTACTTCATGGGTGGTGAGAAAATGATCACCCCCATAGGCAGAGATGTCGTGTCCTTGAAAAGGCAGTTTGGCAAAGGTTCCGAACTGCTCCAAGGTGAGCTGGATTGTTTTGCCATTCACTTGTGCGGATAGAACGTCTCCGTCTTGGGTGAGAGTAGAGTAAAAGGCTCGGATGAAGTCGGCATTAAATTCATGCCGGCTCCGGGTAACAAACTCCCAGAGATGAGACTCTTGAAGAAGTCGTTGAAGGTTCGCGTATTGCTTCTCATGAGGGTAGTCCTCGGGGAGGTATCGTGGTGGTGCAATGGCTCGTCTGGCAAAAAAGGATAGGTGAGTTGATTCCGGGAAGTGAGCCAAATGTTGGAACCCTCCACGAAATATTGATGAACAGAGCTTGAGGAGCTTCTTCTTTTGGATGGTTGCTCATGCAAAGGGTCTTTTCCTTTGGAACTTTTCTTTCCACCAACCATGATTAAAGAAGAGGGAATATGGAATGAAATGTAGTGAAATGAGAAGAATGAAAGCCAAAGAGTGTGTAAAAGGAGAGGAAGAGCAAAGTGAGAGAAGAGGAAGCTTGTGAGCAGAGGAGTAGGTGGAGATGAGAAGAGGAGATGAGTATTTATATGGAGGAGTTCAAAAAGTAGCCGTTAGAGGCCTCAAACGGCTATTTTTTTTTAAAAACAACGGCAGAACATCGATGTTCTAACTCAGAACATCGATGTTTAGATGGCTCAACGGCTATTTTTTTTGAACTGCAACGGTCAAACATCGATGTTTTCAGAGGAAACATCGATGTTTTAGGCACTCGACCGAAAAAGAGATAACATGCCTTGATGTAACATCGATGTTTTGTACTCAAACATCGATGTTTTTTGCTCTCTGCCAAAAAGAAACATACCCATTTTTTAAACATCGATGTTGTGTACCTAAACATCGATGTTTTATGCACTCGGCCGAATTGATGTTTAAGCAAAATGGTAAAACATCGATGTTGGTCCTCAAAACATCGATGTTTTGGACCTTCAGAAATTTAGAAAAATTAAGTGAAATAGTGCCAACATCGATGTTGGGTGACTAAACATCGATGTTGTAATGAGAGTTTTGAAGACTTACCTGAACATCGATGTTGTGATACGCAACGTCGATGTTTTGAACATTTGGCATGTTGTGAATTTGCATCCAACATCGATGTTATGTTGGGAAACATCGATGTTGGCTCTGTTTTGCTTAGTTAAGTCCTTTTGTTCATCCTCGCTTGTGATCCGAATTGAGGTGTACCTGCAAAATAGAGTTAGAGGAGCCTCTAACGCTCAAGTTAGTAACAAAAAGATACAAGCTTTATTAAGATAGAAACATAGGTAACAAAGTTAAGAGGTAGTAAGGAAGCCTCTGCCCCCAAGAAATATTTTCTTGGATTTCTATCCTGCCAGGATGAGGAGGTGTCTCCTTGTCGTAAGTGCACCGGGCTTGAGAAAATGTCTTGTCAGTTGGACTTTGGTTGCCTCTGATGCCCAGCTAATCAGACAGTAAATCCCGTGATGAATCTATAATGCAATTAAAACCATGATTGTCAAAAAGAAAATCTTTGATAATCGCAAAAATTTGTAGGGTTGCACACATTTATTGAGCAATAATTGAACTAATTGGCAAGTTTTTCAAAAAAAAAAAAGATTCTTGAAAATCGAAGCAGCTTGGAAGGGTCTTCTCCCGAACATTATTTACTATACTTCAAAGATAGGTAGGGGTCACTTCCTGAACAATCTCTGGATACTTCAGAAATTGGTAGGGGTCATCTTCTGAGAGAAGAAGCAACTCAGTTGTGTTTCTATAAATAGGCATACGGTAGAACTCATTAGACACAGAAAATTATAAGCCAATTTCAGCAAGAGAGTTTAGCAAAAAAAAAAAAAATCAAAACCAAGAATGCCTGCCCCTTCCACTGTCTTTTTTGTTGAGGGTGCAGCCGTAGGCAGGAGAAACCGATTAGCCTATAGTATTGTAAGTGAGCCATTTGAGGATCTGCCTAATGAACTAGGTCGAATTCCTCGCTTAGTATTTGTTGATGAGCTCTACTCTTCTAGATTTTTTGTCACACCCATGGAAGAGACTGTTTTTCTTGAGAGTCAAAGCCCACTTAGAACATACTTCTATAGTACTGCCAATGCCACAATGTTCTTCATATCTGAAAGGCTTGAGAGCTTTCAAATGGAGTCTACCCATCAAACCTTAGAACAGGGAAGCTATTACCGTCTTTCAATGACTGCTCAGAGTGCTTCACGGGTCCCTGGCTTACCACCAACTTGGCCAAAGGTGCGCCTGCTCATGTGGAATTGCAGGGGAATCACGAGGCGCTCTCAAGATTTTACAAGAATGTTGAGAGACCTGAAGAACCAGTACAAACCGAACATGGTTCTGCTCACTGAGACATTGTGGCAACCTGGCAAAAACCACGGGTTCATCCCTCTCCGTTTCCCATCAGTGAACCGGTTTGAAATCCCTGGCCAGAATAACTCGGGTGGAATGTGGTTTGCATGGAATGATAGTGTGAGGGTTAATACAGTCAATGACCCTAATAGCTTCTCTGTAACTGCTGTACCAAATCGTTAGGAGCTAGAAAAAATATGTGTAATTGTAATGTAATATAAATAATGTAAGCATATGTGTGTGATTGTAATATTATGAAATAGTGTGAGTGTGTGTGTGTGATTGTAATGAAGAAATTCAGGTTTTATGATCTTTGTATGTGTGATAATTATGATGAAGAAATGCATGAATTTAAATTATTGTAGAGTCAAGAATGCCAAGTTCAGTACGAATGCGAAAAAATGACTCTTGCTCCAAGGGTTTTGTAAAAATGTCTGCTAATTGAAATTTTTGTGTCCACAAATTCAATAGCTATGTCTCCCTTGAGAACATGATCTCTAATAAAGTGATGTCTAATGTCAATATGTTTAGTCCTTGAGTGTAAGATTGGATTTTTAATTAGACTTATGGCACTAGTATTGTCACACCTAAGAAGAATGTGATTGATGTTAAGGCCATAATCCTCTAATTGTTGTTTCATCCAAATGATTTGAGCACAACAACTACCAGCTGCAATGTATTCTGCCTCGGTGGTGGATAATGCTACACTAACTTGTTTCTTACTAAACCAAGAAACTAAGTAGCTCCCGAGTAAGTGACAAGTTCCACTAGTACTCTTACGATCTAGTTTGCATCCTGCAAAGTCTGAGTCGGAATAGCCCATGAGTTGAAGTGTAGAACCTTTAGGATACCATAGTCCAACATTAATTGTGCCTATTAGGTATTTCATAATTCTTTTAATTGCCTTAAGATGAGACTCTTTAGGGCATGCTTGATACCT
>JAKUCV010005223.1:10548-37138 GCA_028386065.3 Turnera subulata
CTCAAGTGTTCCCCGTAACAAAAGATAATTCGAACTTCCTTTGAGTTTAAGGTGATAACTCCCAAGTATATGTAGTATATGATCACTCCAAAATCCAACAAGGAATTGAGATCTCTCTCACATGCAACTCTTTCTATCAGGAAAGCCTCGCTTATTCAAAGGGATGATTTTTTTATAACCTTCATCATAACTTAGCAATCCACAATCTAACTCCAAGTAATCTTGATCAACTCTAGGTAATCTAGGGTGTCAACTTCACTCTAATATATGCTAAGCTCCCAAAACATTCATAACCATCATCTTCATCCATTACTACTTAAGGCACGCCTAACGTAAACATGAAACATCCTTCAATTACAAACTCCGACCCAACAATCACAATCTATTCCTTTATACCTTACTCATCCCTTAGGTTCTACGACACTTCCTGCTGCCCTTCTTTTACCAACACCGAACTACAGCCTGCAAAATGCATCCCTACCTCTTTATGTACTCACATCTGCTCATAAACTTCTCTCAGGTACCTCAATTCTACTTCAGTTCAAACCATCCAGTCCATCTTGAGACTTATTTTCCCATTCTTTACACTTCTTTAAAATCCACACAATCAACTACTTACTTCCTCCACACTTTATTCCCAACTGCTCCATGTCAATACAATCTGTCCACGAGCTTCCCGAACTACACATCAAACAAACATCAAAATACAGCAACATATAGTACACATATAGCACATAAAAATAAGACAAACGTCTCTCACCAATCCCCCAACCTCTAACTCGATGGGTACTAGCCAAGACTCAACAGCCTATGCCCCTTAGCAAAATTCTATAACAATGCTCCGCTACCATTCTGTCACTCCCCCGCCTAAGCGCGACCGGCCAGGTACCGTGTGCACCATCATCGTGCCACAAGGCACCCCAAGGCCTATACACAACCTCACAGAAGCTTGTTGCCTTTGCCTCGCGAGTTACTAACAAGAACATGCGCAGCGTAAACGGAAACAAACAAAGAATGCAAAGGCAACAGAAATACCAAAAAGAATTAAACTCCATATCCTCTAATGTTATAGAATTCTGCTACAAGGGGCACTAACTCATACAATGCCAATTATAACCTCTTTTAATACAACTAAATAAATAGTACAACTCAGCTATCCCCATCAGTTTACGCTGCCCGTACTCTCATCCTCGCACCTGAAAAACAAGGGGAGGAATTGGGGGGTGAGTCCACTGACTCAGTAAGTAGAATCAACTTACTAGCAACAACCAACAATACCAAACAAGCGGCAAATAGCATCCAACAACAAGGTTAACATCATAATGACCAAGCGGTCACAGCCTTTGCAAGGTCCATCGATACATATATATACATAGCATCGTTACATATAGTATAGCATCCGTGCAATGCAATGCATGAATGTGCAAATGCTTAGCCCTATTATGGGCACATCAGCTCAGCCAAGGCTTTCATCAACATCATCCGTGTTGAGAACTGGGAGTCGCCCGAAAACCGGGGAGACAATACGCGAGGCCCAAGTGAGTTCCATACGCGTGACCAGGACACCACTCTGTAACCCAAAACCTCAAGGTATTGGGTACATGGTTCCACTTCACTTATAGGTTACTCACTTGGCCTCTTTCTCTCCGATGTGGGATTCACCACTCACAGTTACATTCCAACAATCTCCCCCTCAAGTGTGAGACTCTTCCATATCGGACATCATCGGGCCTACTCCCCCTTCAACGGAAACATTTCGGAAACTTTTTGCAACATCACCAAGAGCCCACTCTGCCATCAAGCCCGTTCCAGGAGCACGCATCTGCCGATGCTCCAAGAGCTCATTCCATCGGGAGCCACGACTTACAACTTCACTTAGGCCGCGGAGCCAAGCCACTTAGAAGCATGCGCCTCCCGAAACCACTCTTATTTGGAGTCATGCCTTACAACTCCAACCGAGCTTGGTCCAAGAGCCCAACTGCTCTTCGTTCCACATGGGGGCAGCAGCCACGGGAACATCACCATATCGCAAACCATTCCGTCCCAGCCAAACCATCAACTCCGCTACCACGTGTTGAGAACCGGGAGTCGCCCGAAAACCAGGGAGACAATATGCGAGGCCCAAGTGAGTTCCATACGCGGGACTAGGACACCACTCTGTAACCCAAAACCTCAAAGTATTGGGTACATGGGTCCACTTCACTTATATGTTACTCACTTGGCCTATTTCTCTCCGATGTGGGATTCACCACTCACACTTACATTCCAACAATCAGCTTAGCACCATAGGTGCAATTCACCAAGCAATTGAGCATCTACCAAGCAAGTAGCACCATCAATCATCACAAGTAAGCAAACCCCACTTACCAAACCATTAGGCACATCAAGCCATCACATCCATCCCTTTGGAACCCTTAGGCATCTAGGGTTCATACTTCTCTGTAACACACATATAAATATGCATCACAACACAATTCAACCAATCACAACATATAAAGCACAATTAAATCACATAAATCAACCTTACAGCATCCCGGGCAGAATCTGCCCTGCACCAGCAGAAACTTCACCGAGGTTGAATACGAACCTAGAGGCAGAACCGACCTTGGGCATCAACATCAAAGTTGTAGCCCTGCCTCTTAGCTTTCCATAGCCACTGAGAACACTCAATTCTAAACTATCTAGCTCCAGACATAGCTCCTACACCAACTCGGGTTCCTGCAGCAGGTCTGCTGCAGAATAGTGAAATTGGAGAGCACATAACTCTCTCAGTTCAGCTCCAAAGTCTACCAAACCGGTGCCCAATTAACGCTATGGAAGTTAGCTAACTCTGAGCTTTGGTTTCAATCAATGCCAACCGGTAGTTTGGCCTGAATCGCTATTTTAGTGGCCAGGGGTCTGTCTGGCCGAGAGCAGAACCCCTAGTCTCACTCTCCTCCTTTCCCCTCTTTTCTCTCCTTCTCTCTCTCTCTCACCTATCACGAATTTGGTCTGATCAGAATGAGTGAGAGCTTCTTACTTCCAGCTCTTAAGTGATGGGAAGTAGGTGACTAAGCACCTACTTGCCACACTTGCCAACTTGGTGCCACTTGCACCAAGTAGCTCTCCACCTCATGCTTGTTTTCCACCAATAGAACCATGACACTCAACCTACTAGCTTACACACCAAACACACTCAGCAGCATATTCCTGAGCCACATGTCGAACCCTGATTGGTCGGTTTGGCAAATGACACATTTATCCTCATCGCACCGAATTGTGCACCGACGGGCACACCAATGCCCCGGTTGTGCACCATTCCGCACCAAATCGAACCAACCGATAATCCTCTTGGCCAATCATGCCTCTAGTGAATTTATTACACCAAGTTATCACATTCCTATCATTTCCAACCATTAATTGGCCCATTAGACAAGTCGTGCACTCGGGACACCAAACTAGGCCAACCGTGCCATCGGACCACTTCGAGCCCATTTCTGTGCACTAGGCAAGGCCTATGCGAACCATCTCATTTCAATCCGATATCAATCATGTTACCGAGCCTAAACCCATACCATCATGTACACCCAACATTATCAACGTCACCTACTTTCTCTCGAATACCCTATCCAACCTATACGAACCTGCCGGAAGGACATACTACACCCAGATCTCATCATGCAAATACTTCTCTATATTCTAGGGTGTACCTGGGGTATTACACACATCCCGGGAACACAATACCAAACATCTTCAATCTTCACATGCCCATTCATTTTACAACCATTAAGCAACACCATCAGATCCAACTCATCAGCCACAGTATACTCTTCAAATACATGACCCCCAACATATTCTGTGGAATTATGTGTCCTGTTAAATGCCCCCCCGATATGAAATTTCAACAACACCTCACGCTGACCCATTTGCACCTACACAGAAACTGCAGAAATAGCACTAAACATTACAACCTGTTCGTTGAGGAAACCCTAAGCGAAAGAAGTAAACATTACAATGGCTAATTCGAATTGAAATAAACAGAAGATATACAATGCCTACATGTGATACTACATACTGCCATTATATGGTACCGTATGTGACTGTAGAATACAGAGGCAAGGTACACGACAGGGGCAAGGGTTGTTTTAGGAAAATTCATTTCTTAAAGAAATAAAATCTGACCACATTTGCATAAAGAATATCTGAGCTTGACCAGAATCGACTCTGACCACAACTTTCCACATGCATGGCACACTTAAAAAAACAACATACCTTCTTTCGCTTTTGCCTCCCCCGACAACTTTGTCGCAGCCACAGCCAACCTTTCTTCAACCTTCTTCCGCCTTATCTTCCTTCCTTCTTTCGCTTTGGGTTCCACACATGCAGCTTCGGAAATTGACTTTCGGAAATCGAGGGCTCGTCGGACTTTAGCTCTTCATTGTATGGGGAAGAGGATTTAGGGTTGCAAAGAGGGGGAAATCGTTTTGGGGGTGCGGCATTAGGTTGGGGAAATCGCTTTATGGCTTGGGAGAACGGATTAGGGGGCGACATTAGGTTGGGGAAATGGCGTGGAAATGAATTGAGGGGAGAAGAGGGAATTAGGGGTATTCAAATCGGGGGAATTGCATTGGGGGAATTTGAATTGGGGAAATGGCTCCACCCCGTTCCTTTTAATTCAAACCGAGCTGGTATGGCGAGGCGAACTGGTGAAAAATCGGTCCAACCAGACGGTAAGGACTTTAAAAATTAGGAAAATGAATTTTCGAATTTTCGGGGAAAAAAATCTGAGGGAAACGGTGGGCCCCACTTTTTTTCCGACGTGGACCAATAGGAGAGTGCCACGTGTCAGGTCTGCCCCGGCAACTGGCCACGTCATCGGCCGGGCTGCCCGAAGTATAGGAAAGAGCCACAAACTGAAACCCGGGGTACCTAAAAGGGACAACAAAACTCGTGGGTACAGGAATAGGACAAACGCGAAACCCGAGGACCCAAAAAGATGCTTAACCCAAACATAATAATAAGAATAAAGGTATTCTTGTATTTTTGGTTGTTTTGCTGTTTTTGTTTTGCTCTCTTCGTGTTTTTATAGATAGTATAGATATAGATATAGATTCGCGTTTCATGAAAGAGTTAAGAAACGAAAATGTCCTTATCCCAAATTATTTTCTACCGCTTGCTGGCTCGTGATCTGCTGGTCTTGCGACATGTCAAGGACACCAATTTGGTATTGATTTGTTGTTGGACTAAATTGTGGCATTCTGTTGCCAATGTCTTCCACGACGACAATCGGCGGCGCCTATTAGTACATTGTTCCTAACGGTTAGCGGTGACAACGTATTGATTGCCAGTCCCCAAAAGTGAAGTTCTTATATCAATTAATATTCTTGGAGAGTCGAGAAAGATTTATAAGCTTATGGGACTAATCACATTTTATTCCCCTAATCTTTTTTTGACAATTTGCCACTTAAACTTTTTTTTTTTCATTTTAACTATTCTGTGTATAAAAATTAGGATTCATTTTAACACTTGCAATGTTATTTTATTATATAACTAGACATCTCTCATCCTGAGCTGGCAAGCAAAATTTTCATCGAGTAGCGATATTTTCTATGTTTTATTGTAAAAAACGTAATTTCTCTGCATCTTATGTTGAATTTTTTTTAATTAGTTTTGGATGCGAATATCATCGAATTATACATTATATAAGTGGAAGAAAGTAATCTCAAATATTGGACCATATATAGTTGTATGTGTTGCTCAGATATTGACTCCAGACATTTTATATCTTGACGTAAAACTCAACTTGTTGATTTATTAAAAAAAAAAAACATAGTTAGCAGGCTATAACTTTTGTAGTTGCTCTTTGTTGGGAGGCTGGAGCTAGCCGGGATTGAAATATCAAAGAATTTCAAAACACTACTCACATTGATGGAGGTTGGGTTTTTCTCGGATAAAAAATCTGACCTTCACACACATAGCATTTTTCCAAACACCAATATACCAAATGCCAAACGGATTCATTTGCCTGAAGGGATAATTAGTCCTTTCAGGTATGATCTAATTAGTTAGTATTATCAGGTATTGGTGACGTGGATGCTAATTAGTACTTTCAGGTATTCATTAGTTAGCGCAACTTGTTGGATACTAATCAAACCACACCAAGGGAGGAGGGATAATCAGTCGCTGCATTATGTGGTCATATCTAGGTTAGGTGTAAGATAATTTATGATAAACGAAATTAGAGAGCTACTTACACAAGAAATCTGAAAACTTGACTTAAGGGCTTCAGCCACTTGTAGATGAAGAATTGAAGAACAGCGTGGCAACAGCCTAGGCAAAGCACATATACCATCATTATTCTTTGGGAATTTTCCACTTTTTAATGGGTCGGGTGATCGGCGTGTATATTAAACAACAGTTTAATTAGGAAAATTGAAAGATATACAAATCAATAAGAATTGTATGTGACTCAACAACGAGACGAATGTGGATAATATTATCACAATATATATCATGTTAAACATCAAAAATATTCCATTAGTCAAGCATATCTTCAATGGAGAGGACCATATGGAGATTTTCGTGCAATTATTGCAATAATTTTTTTTTGCTGTGGAGAAAAAGTCTAAGGAAAGCGGCTCATCACACCAGTCATTCACGATCACTCACCGTTATATAAAAACCAATTGTTCCAGACAGTAACTCACACTACCAAAAATGAAACCTCTCTTTCACCCCAAAATCTACAAATATCCAAGCTATCCAAGTTCAAGCTAGCTATCCAAGTTCAAGCTAGCTAGCTAGTATTAACGTACAAATATTCCTGTTGGCCCTAATCATCAGCGGCAGTAGTACTGTAAAAAGTTTTCAGGATGAGCAAAAAAGCGCCCGAAACCAAGTTCATGCGGGTTGTCAGGACCCCGGGTAGAATGTTCTGCAAAGCAAGGGAATTTTACGTTAGAAGCATGACAAAGTGCTCGAATGGGATGGTCTCGGGCCCGAATCGACCATACACATCACCACTGCCTAGAAGCTTCAGTGCTGTCCCGTCCAGGTCTCATCATGAGGAGGACTACAGGGAGCTGATTAGAGCAGCTTCTGTGAGGGGTCTTGGCCACGTCAATGAATTAGACATGTACATGAAACAAATGATGGTGAGGCAGCAGCAGTCCTTGGCAGCGGCGGCCGGGAATCAAACCAACGTAATTAATAATTCTTCCAAAGGGTTGCCTAAGAGTTGCAGTGCGGGGATGGCGGTGTTTATGGGAAGGATTGATGAGGACGATGAGGCCTATGATGAAGAAGTTAGCGAGGGGGGTGCTGTGAAGCCTGATCAGTTGTTCTCAAGAAGCAAGAGCTATGCCGTTGGGAAAATAAATGGTTCCTTATGATATATGTTAGTTGATAGCTAGGGGGTGGCTTGCTCACGAGGAGATAGGTGAGTTGGAAAGCTGGCTGCCTCCCTCAATATGGGCAGCGAGGGTGCAGTGGTTTTGTTTTCGGTGGTTGAAACATGTTTAGTTGTGTGAAATGAGTCAGGTGTTTGTTGTGTTGAGTAATTTGGTGTGGTTAATCAAAGTGTACATGTAAAGGTGTTTGAAGTTTAATGTACTTTTGGTGGAACTTTTTGTGATTAATTCGTATTTGCACCTTTGCATGATCCGAACAAACATCATATAGAGGACAACTAAAAGCATTGAACAAGAGCTAGTGCTTTAGTCTGTGAAACAGGGCAAGAACAAGCCAACCAGACGAGAGGGGCGGATCAACAAGGGGGTTCAATTTTGGAACCCATTTTCCGCCGTCGATTCAGATGTCCTTATCCAAACCCAAAAAACCTGAATTTACAAGAATTGATGATAAATTCAAGGTAGAATTTGTTGAGCAATGAAGAGGGAACAATCGATGGCAAATGTGGGTTTAGACAACTAGGAGCCAGGCCAACAAAGAGAGAGTTTTTGTTGTAGCATATGAAGGAGTCCCACATGGAGCAGTAAGGGACTGCGAGCATCAGAAAGCCATCATAAAAAGCCCAGCAAGCCTTCGTTCCAAATCATGCAGCCGCGCGGTGAGCACAGAGCGAACTATTCTTTCGCCTTTTACTAAAGAATACCGTGTGCTCGCCGCAGATAGCGGCATACGCCATTTTTTGGAGGGCCCATTCCCCCTTAGGGGAGAGGCCCAACTAATTCTCAGTTTAAACATTTTGATCCCTGCTTATGGTAGAAGGAAATTTGCCTGCTCTTGGGGCTTTCTCATCAGTTTCGATTATATTGAACTGGGGCTTAAATTATTGAGATTCAGGCCGAGTCACCTCTAAATCTGGATCACAAATTAGTATATAAAAAAATAGTATAAAACAATTTGGTAAATATTCCATAAAACTTTTCCTTTTCTCAAGGGAAAGAAAAATGTACAAAAAAAAAAGAAGCATGAACTGTTAGAAATAAAGAGTTTAATACTGTGATGCTTTGTATATTTGGTAAAGAAGAAGAGGAGAATAGAGAAGAAATCAGTTCATTTTATCTGTTTGAATATATACACTCAAATATTGGTACAACAGTATTCACGTGTTTAACACATTTTATAACACTCCCCCTTGAATATTGTTGTACTTTGGGTAGAATACGTTTTTTTTTTGGGTAACTGCCTCATTAAAAACCTTACCAAGAAAAATCCAATGGGATAAAAACTTGGTGAAGGAAAAAAAGAGTGCAGTGAGTACTCCCCCTCATTTTGGCATCTCTTGATTTCTTGATGTTGTTGTATGCCAATTATCCTTGTCAACTTGTGGTGACGAGTGCTTTATCCGATCACATTTGATACATCACTACTTAAATTGGACATTGTAGGCAGCATTGTCTTCATAATTTGTTGTTGGAGCATTTTCCTTGCCCTCTTGCTTCTGTCCGTGCTTTATGTGGATCAAATAAAGGACCTGCATCTGCAAAACCAACTATATTCTCTTCGGGCTTACATGGTTAATATAATACCACATCTGTTATATCCCGAAGATAAAAGCAAAGTTATATCTTGCCAATAGGCTTAAGTCAAAAGCTTCAGGCTTTATGTTTCTAGCAATATAAATTACACTTTGACAAGTACTCTAGGACCATTCTAATTCTTTTATGAGATTTTTCATCTCAAATTCTTTCTTGAAACATAGCACGGCATTTGGAATCTTCTTCAGGAGTTCGAATAATATTTAGATCAATAATAGTATCTAAATCATTAATTATCAATAACGATAATAATTAATTCACACATGAACTAATTAAGTAAAACACATAGAGCATATATGCAAGAATCATTATAAATACCCAAAATTGGTTCAAATCATACGAAGACCAAGTTAATTTTGTATATTCCCTGGAATTCGTTGCTTCAGGCAACTTGAATCCTTCAGGGATTCTCATGCATATGTCATGATTTATGGATCCATAAAAATATAGGCTGTGAGAGCATCCATTAGATGCATTTTTAATTTCTTTCATATAATGCCAGACTAAAATAATTGTATCCACCACAGGGGAGTATATCTCCTCACAATTAATATCGGGTCGTTGGGTGAAAACTTGTGCTACAGGCCGTGCTTTATATCTCACTATTTCACATTTTTTTCCGCAAAAATATCCATTTTATGACCGACCGATTTTTCACCATCTGGTGTACGAACTACAGGTCCGGAAAAATTCCTCGCTTCACAAGCAAGTCCAACACAGCCTTAATTGCGTTTCTTTATTTTGTCCAATCATTCTGCGCCTACATTCTCCAACAGATGTAGGTTCATGATCCTCATTTTTATTTAGCGCTACATTATAAATAAAACAAGTATTCCGTCGACGGTTATTTCACGTCGGTTCCATCTCATTCCTGACACTGTAATTGAGATCTCATCATACTCATTTATTTCAGGTACCTGAGTTACTTCTGGAACTTTTATCAACTGTGTCAGGGACCTCTTCTGGAGGATTTTCCTCTTGTTGAGGACTTTTAATATGAATATCTACTGGAGGCCTTATTTTCTTACTGTGGCCATCTTATCTCTTTGCTCCTTTTCTTTTATCGAGAATTTTTGTTTTCTTTGGAACCGAGTATATTTTACGCTTCTGGCGCACTTTAGATTCATTTGCATACTATACCTGTTCTTCTGGAGCATTAATTTGAACAGGAGCATTTGCAGCTGGTATATAAGTTTTGTTCACTTCATGTGTTTGGCAATTACATATCAATTTTCCTGCAAATGAATTATCTTTTGAACTTCAGGTTCACACTAATTCGTTTGAAGATCAAAAATAGATATTGAATAACATTTTAATTATATCTTGATCTAGCTGCTTATTTCCTCCCCTAATGTTGGGTAAACACTTTAAGCAAATATGTTTCCAATCTCAAATTAATGGTTTCAACTACTTTGTAACTGATGGAGATTTTTATACCCAACATCTATTCCCTGCCTTCTTTAAAGGACCGGTTTTACTATGCTGTGGTGGAGCATTAAATACTGTACAACCAATGGTCCGAAGGTGGAAAATACTAGGTTCATGACCATGAACCAATGGGGAGATCTTATGATCTTATGATATCTTATTGGCTTGATGCACATTTACTGCATGTAAAATACCATGTTCTCAAACAGTAATATCTCTTTAGCAATGGTCCTGCAATCAATTGGAAATGTTCGCCCAGATCGGTTTGGGTTTATTTCTAACAATATACATTATCCATTGAAGAGATATTCCAGCATTATCAAGACATATAGTCTTACAAGATAATTAGGGATGTGTACCCGCAATTGGCTTAATCATAATAAGCGCGCAACATGCCAACTTGCGTCTAATAAGTACACAATATACCATCTAGTCGATGCATTGATTTATAACAATAAAATTAGCTAGATGGTTAACACGGCGGATTTATTAGTCCGCGTATATGTCCCTGAATTATTCCCAAAACTTGCTGGTGATTCTAGGCCAATCTTACCTTAGGAAGGCCGTATAATTAATTTTGCAACAAACAAACAGGTGGAAATTCATTGATTGTAAAACTTCTGGTTTTTCAATGAATGACCAAATAAATTTCGTGCATTATTATTGACCTGGGATGGCCCGACCGGTCATGCTAAACAATAAGTCCATGTACCAACTTCAAGTTGGTGCCAGCTTTAGGCTGCTATTTATGTGCCAGCTTCAGGCTGGATATGATAACTTAGGAAAATTATTTACCAGCTTCTAGCTGGTGCATAACAGCTATAAATTACATATCTATCAGCCAACTTCTAGTTGGACTCAGCTTCGGGCTGTTCAAACTGTATATTTAAACACTTAAAATTGCTAGCTTCAGGCTAGTGCATTCCAGCTTCTGGCTGGATATGGTAAGTTTCAATTACTCGAATATTGTATATTTAATAACTTGAAATTGCTAGCTTCTGGCTGCTATACATGTGTCAATTTTAGGCTTATTTTTGCCACTCATGTCGAAAAAGATCAGAATTATTGGACAATAATTAAAGTACTGGTAAACTTTTCCAAAAGCAAAACCTCGAAGATTGAAAAGCTTTGGAGTTTACTGACAAATAGTGAAAAGTTTTTAATTACCGAAAAATCTTCTGGATCTTTTCGGAGACAGAAAAAGGGTCCACATTTGAAAAACTGACACCTAACTGTCTGATTTCAGACTATAAGAAGGGGAGGCGGTTAAGACAGGAAGATGCAGAAAACTCAGAAAAACTCAACAAGATAAGAAAAATGCCTTCCCCAGCTACTGTTTTCTTTGTTGAGGGTGCCACTCTGGGAAGAAGGAATAGGTTAGCTTATAGCATGGTGAATGAGCAGCAAGAGGAATTACCGAATGATCTGGCGAGAATTCCTCGTTTAGTGTTTGTTGATGAACTTTATTCATCTAGGTTCTTTGTAACTCCTATGGAAGAAACATTCTTCCTAGAGGACCAAAGCAATCTAAGAGCTTCTTTTTATGGCTCGGCTAACTCTATTATATTTTTCATATCTGGTAGACTGCAGGAATTTCAGCTAGAGCCTTCATGTCAAATTTTAAATCAAAGCAGCTATTATCAGGTTTCTATGGTGGCTCGAAGTGTCCCAAGGGTGGCTGGGTTGCCACCTACATGGCCTAAGGTACGACTTTTACTATGGAATTGCAGGGGTGTAGCAAGAAGATCTCAAGACTTTGTGCGTACCTTAAGGGATCTGAAGAATCAGTACAAGCCCAACATGGTACTGATTATTGAGACTTTGTGGCAAGCAGGAGAAAATCATGGTGTAATCCCACTTCGTTTTCCTACAACGAATCGGTTTGAGATACCTAGAGAAAACAACATGGGTGGTATGTGGTTCTCCTGGAATGATAGTGTTAGGGTCAACATCAACAACGAGGCTCAGAGTTTTAGAGTTAATGTTGTACCCAACAGATAAATATTTGTTTAAACTTATGTATGAGGACAATTCTTCTTTGAATGTTCTCCAGTTATGAATCTATTATGCAATAATAATATGCATATTTTCCCTTTGCCATTATAACCTCATCCAGGGCCATAAGCACAATTAATTATACTATCATATTCGCTTCAGGGAATAGAGCAGAGTAAATTCAACGGGATCCATAATAATCTCTTCAATTACTGTAAATGGGGGTTTCTGTACTCTTCAAGAGTATTAGCTCTTCTAGAGCATAAATATATGATCTTTTAGGTCATATTAAAGCATGCGTTCTTCAGAAACATATTCAAACTTATGCTCTTCTGGAGCGTGTTAATCTTTTTCTCATTATTGAGATTGTACATGTGATGTAAAATAGTTGACATCCACACATATAACTCTCCCCCTTGGATGTCAACTTGCATTGTCTTCAGGACAAATGCCTGAGCCATCATTCTAGAAACGATGATAAAATGCTGTAAAGTAAATAAAATAAAATAAAATAGCACATAATAATAAAACTAAAACATAAAATAAAATTATTCAATATATACTAGCTTGCACCTTCAGGGTAAGCAAGATAATAACAGTATCTGAAGCGCCCCGACCCGCATTTACCGTAACACAGTAAACACGTGCCGAAACTATTCATAATGATAGAACAGACAGTACAACGTGCAAATATTATACAATAGCAACTATCAATACAACTGTCACCCACACTCGGGGACCATTATTCAATCCAAACACAGTGCTCTCAGCAGCAGCAGATAGTATCAGTAATATACATATCACAAGAAATCAGCAATACAGCAATATAAGCAATAGAATAGCAGCGGAAGACTTATGCACATGCATCGGTGGTATGGATCTGGAGTCAGGTGGAGAAGAAAGCAGCAGCCATCGAACGTCGTACCTGAACTACGAAAACAACTTATCCTACGGGATGAAACCCCGCAGGCGAGGGGTGAGTCCGAAGTGCTCACCGACCAAGGATAAACAGTGATATGCAAGCAACCGTAATACTTAAAAGAAATCACAGACAAGCAACAACATATCTCAACAACTGAGCCAAGGCCAAAAGAATGCTTAATTATTATTACCAATTTTATCTTCTGGGCCCCCGTCACTGGACAAGCTAGGGTCGTACCTGGTATTCAATTAATTCCAGATACTAGGTCAAGAACCAATCCACATATCAGATCAACCGGATATTCGGCATATCCGAGCCACCGCGGATATTCGGCATATCCGAGCCACTGGGTATTCGGTATACCCCAACCTCAGGCGACGTCATGCCAACCAGATATTCGGCATATCTGAGCCACTGCGGATATTCGGCATATTTGAGCCACCACGGATATTCGGCATATCCGAGCCTCTGGGTATTCGGTATACCCTAACCATATTCATGACGGGCCAACCAAACCAAAAACCGACCATAGCATCCCAGAATTAATTTTCAAACCATCGGGTCGTACCACTACTTCCACATGACAATTATATCAACATCTCTAATCAATTCCAATTCAAATCCAAATTCTTTTTCACAATTTCCACAGTCAATAGTTCAACATCAATCTCAGCATATATCCACAGAATCAATATCACAGTTCAAAAGCAACAATAATATCCACAGCAGATATTCAGCCAACAACCAACAGTTCAGTAGTTCAATCAAACAACAAAGCACACAAAGTATTACAGGCAACATAACAAGGGTTATCCATCCTCACCTTAGCCGATATCAACTATGAAATTGTTCAGCAAGTTCCAATTCCGGTTCCTCAGCAAATGGTTCGTTATCAACTCCTATATCAATCAAATAATATGCACACATAAGATGGTATGCAAATGTTATGCTAATACTGTATACCGTAAATTAAATATATACTCGGCTCGGTTACTCCCCCGGTTTAATTTTCCATTATTATCATCATTCACCATTTATTTTCAAGGGTCAAATTATCCTTCTATACTTTTTCCTATACCCGGGCACTATTCCGGTATTTTACTACCTTGATAATACCCTTTCCAAAATTTATTTCCTAGGTATGTACTTTCCAAAATATTATTTCTACGAATTATTATTTTTCTTCCATACCATATAATATTTTTCCAAAATTATTTCCTCAAAATATTTATTTCTATAGCATAATATATTTTCCAATCTCATTTTTATTTTCTTCCATTTTATTTTCCTTCCCAGATTTCATTTTCTTCCTATTTCCCTTTTTCTTTTTTTTTTACTAAATCGGACTGGGCCCCAGAACCCAAGCCCAGGCTCAAGGCCCAAGCCCAGCCAGTTAGAACCCATCAGCCCCAGGCCAGGCCCGCGCATAGGCCCAGGCGTGTTAGCCCAGACCACGAGCCCAAGGCCCAGGTCACGATCCACAGACCCAAATCACATCCAGGCGCGGGTCAACCCATACCCACGTTCCTGGGTCGGACCTCCTCATTCGGGTATGCTCACCTTGCCTTGCAGAGGTGGCGGCGTGGCGAGACGGGCTGCTTGGTGAGGCGACGACGGCGTGAGGCACGGCGACCGCGAGCAGGATGGCGCGGTGACGAGGCCGGCAGAGGCAGGGAGTGCTGGTGGCGTCGCTGCGGCCGGCGGTGTCGAGGTGGGGCTCGGGCGCGCGTCACACGAGGGAAGGAAGAGGAAGGGAGGAGCGGGGGTCGCGGTGGCCGGCGAAGAAGAGAGGAAGGAGAGGGGAAAAGGAAGGAAGGAGGAGAGGTGGTTGGTGGTGGCCGGTGTGGTTGTGTTTGGCCGGAAAAAAGAAAGAAGGAGAAGAAGATGGGTGACGTGGCAGGGGTGTTGGTGTGTAGTTGTTTTGTTTTTTTTTTCTTTTTTTTTCCTTTCTTTTCTGGTTCAACGATTTTGCAGGAAATGGAGTTTTTTTTTTCCTTCTTTTTGTTTCACTGGTTTGTGAATTTGCAGGGAAGAGGAGTAGAAAAGTTGGGTTGCAGAAGATGGAAGGGAATGGTGATGGCGTGTATAGGGTGGCAGAAGAATACAATTTAATAGGCAGCTTAGGCACTAGCAATTCACAAGTATCACAGGAAATGGCGGCTAAATAATTGAACTTCAATTATGCAGTTACTATGCTGCATGTGAAGTGTGACCCACCTGGACCAGAAAATATCCGGTATACCCACTTATCTTATTTCTGGTCTGATAATTCGAGAATAACCCGGTTTTTTTCGAAGATTCCCGGACCTGGAAAAATCCCAACTTGGTCCGTAAAATCCGCAGAAAAATCCCGAGCGTAGGACTATGCTGGGTTTCAGAATTCAAGGCTCGATTTACCATAATTTAATTACCCAAGATTAAAATTCAACGGTAAATTACTGTACATTAACTTAAACAGTCCCGGTAAAAATGAAATTTTTACCTGGGCTGTTACAGCCTACCCACCTTAAAAGAATTTCGTCCCCGAAATTCACTCCGAAGCTGTGAACAAGTGCGGATACTGGGTACGCATATGCTCCTCAACTTCCCACGTGGATTCATTCGTAGAGTGCTTGCTCCACTTAACCTTTACCATCGGAATAACTCTGTTCCTCAACTGTCTGACTTCCCGGGCAAGAATCTGCTCCGACATTTCTGTATATGTAAGATCCTCTGCGACCTCAACATCTGTTGTGGTAACCACATGACTCGGATCTGTTCTGTACCTACTCAACATGGAGACATGGAACACATTATGAATCCGTGACAACTCCTCTGGCAAAGATAATCTGTACGCCAGGGGTCCAATCCTTTCCACAATCTCATACGGTCCAATGTACCTGGGACTCAGCTTCCCTCTTTTTCCGAATCTGATTACACCCTTCCAATGTGCAACTCGGAGGAAAACTCGTTCTCCCACTTGGTACTCCATCTCTCGACGATGCTTATCGGCATAGCTCTTCTGTCGGTCCTGTGCTGCTCTCATACTCTGCTTAACTGTTTGAATCTTGTCAACAGTCTGTTTAACCAAATCCGGACCAACGATCAAACGAAGACCTTCTTCATCCCAACAAACTGGACTTCGGCACTTCCTTCCGTAAAGAGCTTCAAACGGAGGCATGCCAATACTGGAATGATAACTGTTGTTATAGGCAAACTCCGCTAAAGGCAAATACTGGTCCCAACTCCCACTGAAGTTAAGAGCACAAGCCCTTAGCATATCTTCCAGTGTCTGAATAGTTCTCTCTGACTGTCCATCGGTCTGAGGATGGAATGCAGTACTGAAACTCAGCTTCGTTCCCAAAGCTGTTTGCAGACTCTTCCAGAACCGTGATGTGAATCTCGGGTCCCTGTCTGAGACTATGGACTTAGGAATTCCATGTAGCCTCACAATCTCTGCAACGTACTGCTTCGCCAACTTATCCAAGGTGTCTGTCTGTCGAATGGGAAGAAAATGGGCTGATTTTGTAAGTCGGTCAACGATAACCCAGATGGCATCATGCTGTCTCCGGGTCAACGGTAATCCAACCACAAAATCCATGGTAATCATCTCCCACTTCCACTCTAGCACTGACAAAGATCTCATCTTCCCAGCTGGAGCCTGATGTTCAGCTTTCACTTGCTGACAAGTGATACACTTAGCCACATATTCGGCTACATCCTTCTTCATACGTGGCCACCAAAAATGACTTCTCAAATCCTGATACATCTTGGTGCTCCCGGGATGCATAGCATATGGTGTCATATGTCCTTCTTCCAGAATCTGACTGCGTAGGTCACCAACATTTGGTACACATAGACGCTTTCCCAACATCAATGCACTATCCTCCGCTATGTGGAACTTATCTTCCTTTCCATTACGAACTGCTTCCTTCAGCTTGATCAGGTCGGGATCTCCATCTTGTAACTCCACAATCCAGCCTCTCAGGTTAGACTTGACTTCAATATGTGTCAACAAAGCTCCTGTCTCATCCACTGACAAATCAACTCCCATCTTCCTTAACTCGATGAGTGAGGACATCGAGTAGGTCGTGGAAGCATCTTCTGGTTGTCTCCGACTCAAGGCATCTGCTACAACATTAGCTTTTCCAGGATGATACTCAATAGTACAATCATAATCATTCAGCAACTCAACCCAACGTCTTTGTCGCAGGTTAAGCTCCTTCTGAGTCATGATGTACTTGAGACTCTTGTGATCCGTGAAAATCCGGCATCTCTCTCCAAACAGATAATGTCGCCAGATCTTCAAAGCAAGGATCACTGCGGCCATCTCCAAGTCATGTGTCGGGTAGTTCTTCTCGTGTGGCCTCAACTGTCTCGAAGCATAGGCTATCACTCGGCCTTCTTGCATCAGAACAACTCCCAAACCAAGACCTGAAGCATCGCAGAATAGTACATACTCCACTCCTGGCTTAGGCACTGTCAAGACTGGTGCTGTTGTCAGCTTCTTCTTCAGTTCATCAAAACTCTTCTGACAATCCTCACTCCAAACAAAGGCTTGATCTTTCCTCAATAGCTTAGTCATGGGACTAGCTATCAAAGAGAAACCCTCGATGAATCTCCGGTAATATCCTGCAAGGCCAAGAAAACTCCTGACTTCTGGTACCGTCTTAGGCGGCTCCCACTCCAGAACGGCTTTTACTTTCGCAGGATCAACCTTAATTCCATCCCCGGATACAACATGTCCAAGGAATGCAACTTCTTCAAGCCAGAACTCGCACTTGCTAAACTTAGCATATAACTCCTTCTCTCGCAACCTCTGAAGCACTACCCTCAGGTGCTCTTCATGTTCTTCCCTATTCTTGGAGTATATCAGTATATCGTCGATGAAGACTACAACAAACTTATCCAAGAACTCGTTCAAGACCAAGTGCATCAAACACATGAAAACTGCAGGTGCATTGGTCAAGCCAAAAGGAACCACTGTGAACTCAAAGTGACCATACCGAGTGCGGAAAGCTGTCTTCGGTATGTCCTTCTCTGCAATCTTGACCTGATGGTAGCCAGATCGAAGATCAATCTTGGAGAATAGAGTAGCTCCCTGTAACTGATCAAAAAGATCATCAATCCTGGGAAGCGGATATTTATTCTTCACTGTCACCTTGTTCAGTTGTCGGTAGTCCACACACATGCGCAAACTACCATCCTTCTTCTTCACAAAGAGGACTGGTGATCCCCAAGGTGAAATACTAGGTCTGATGAAACCTTTCTCTAACAGCTCATCTAACTGTTTCTTCAACTCCTGGAGTTCTGTCGGTGCCATTCGATATGGTGCCATCGAGATAGGTGTCACTCCTGGCATCAAATCGATGGTGTACTCAACTTCTCTGTCAGGTGGCAATCCTGGCAAATCTTCCGGAAACACATCTGGAAACTCCCTCACAACCATGATGTCTCCCAAAACTGGAGTCTGAACTTCTTCACCCTTGGCATGGGTCAATAAAGCATCTGGACTCAATGGCTGTATCCCAACATCCTGATTAGTAGAGATACTACACGTAGTAGCAGCTTTCCCAATACCTGTCAACAAAATCTTATGTCCATCTTCGGAAGTCAACAACACTTCCTTGGTTCGACAGTTCACCATAGCACTGTACTTGGAGAACCAATCCATCCCCAATATGATATCAAAACCTCCCATGTTCATCACGATCAACCGTGCAAGAAAAATCTCGCTATCATATGAAAGCGAAACGTCTCTGCACACATGGGTTAACCTGACCACTATACCCGCAGGTAACCTAACCCTCATCGGACATGTTAAACTCTCTTTCTTACCACTATGTTGTATAGCAAAACCTTGAGCGATAAAAGAATGCGTGGCACCAGGATCTATCAAACTGTATGCAATATAACCAAAAACTATAAAGGTACCTGCGATGACATCGATATCTAGGTGACTTCCAGCATGCTGATTCCCTCCAACCGGATCCATTCGTCTTACCCTATATGAGAATGTATATGCATGCATATTATACTAACTCATGACAGACTATGCACAAATAATCACAACAACACCCAAGGACCTACTGCCCGCTCCGCTACCAAACTGAAGCACCCCGACACGCATTTACCGTAACACAGTAAACATGTGCCGAAACTATTCATAATGATAGAACAGACAGTACAACGTGCAAATATTATACAATAACAACTATCAATACAACTGTCACCCACACTCGGGGACCATTATTCAATCCAAACACAGTGCTCTCAGCAGCAGCAGATAGTATCAGTAATATACATATCACAGGAAATCAGCAATACAGCAATATAAGCAATAGAATAGCAGCGGAAGACTTATGCACATGCATCGGTGGTATGGATACGGAGTCAGGTGGAGAAGAAAGCAGCAGCCATCGAACGTCGTACCTGAACTACGGAAACAACTTATCCTACGGGATGAAACCCCGCAAGCGAGGGGTGAGTCCGAAGTGCTCACCGACCAAGGATAAACAGTGATATGCAAGCAACCGTAATACTTAAAAGCAATCACAGACAAGCAACAACATATCTCAACAACTGAGCCAAGGCCAAAAGAATGCTTAATTATTATTACCAATTTTATCTTCCGGGCCCCCGTCACTGGACAAGCTAGGGTCGTACCTGGTATTCAATTAATTCCAGATACTAGGTCAAGAACCAATCCACATATCAGATCAACCGGATATTCAGCATATCCGAGCCACCGCGGATATTCGGCATATCCGAGCCACTGGGTATTCGGTATACCCCAACCTCAGGCGACGTCATGCCAACCAGATATTCGGCATATCTGAGCCACCGCGGATATTCGGCATATCCGAGCCTCTGGGTATTCGGTATACCCTAACCACAGGCATGACGGGCCAACCAAACCAAAAACCGACCATAGCATCCCAGAATTAATTTTCAAACCATCGGGTCGTACCACTACTTCCACATGACAATTATATCAACATCTCTAATCAATTCCAATTCAAATCCAAATTCTTTTTCACAATTTCCACAGTCAATAGTTCAACATCATTCTCAGCATATATCCACAGAATCAATATCACAGTTCAAAAGCAACAATAATATCCACAGCAGATATTCAGCCAACAACCAACAGTTCAGTAGTTCAATCAAACAACAAAGCACACAAAGTATTACAGGCAACATAACAAGGGTTATCCATCCTCACCTTAGCCGATATCAACTATGAAATTGTTCAGCAAGTTCCAAGTCCGGTTCCTCAGCAAATGGTTCGTTATCAACTCCTATATCAATCAAATAATATGCACACATAAGATGGTATGCAAAGGTTATGCTAATACTGTATACCGTAAATTAAATATATACTCGGCTCGGTTACTCCCCCGGTTTAATTTTCCATTATTATCATCATTCACCATTTATTTTCAAGGGTCAAATTATCCTTCTATACTTTTTCCTATACCCGGGCACTATTCCGGTATTTTACTACCTTGATAATACCCTTTCCAAAATTATTTCCTCAAAATATTTATTTCTATAGCATAATATATTTTCCAATCTCATTTTTATTTTCTTCCATTTTATTTTCCTTCCCAGATTTCATTTTCTTTCTATTTCTTTCTCTTTTTTTTTTACTAAATCGGACTGGGCCCCAGAACCCAAGCCCAGGCTCAAGGCCCAAGCCCAGCCAGTTAGAACCCATCAGCCCCAGGCCAGGCCCGCGCATAGGCCCAGGCGTGTTAGCCTAGACCACGAGCCCAAGGCCCAGGTCACGATCCACAGACCCAAATCACATCCAGGCGCGGGTCAACCCATACCCACGTTCCCGGGTCGGACCTCCTCATTCGGGTATGCTCACCTTGCCTTGCAGAGGTGGCGGCGTGGCGAGACGGGCTGCTTGGTGAGGCGACGACGGCGTGAGGCACGGCGACCGCGAGCAGGATGGCGCGGTGACGAGGCCGGCAGAGGCAGGGTGTGCTGGTGGCGTCGCTGCGGCCGGCGGTGTCGAGGTGGGGCTCGGGCGCGCGTCACACGAGGGAAGGAAGAGGAAGGGAGGAGCGGGGGTCGCAGTGGCCGGCGAAGAAGAGAGGAAGGAGAGGGGAAAAGGAAGGAAGGAGGAGAGGTGGTTGGTGGTGGCCGGTGTGGTTGTGTTTGGCCGGGAAAAAAAAGAAAGAAGGAGAAGAAGATGGGTGACGTGGCAGGGGTGTTGGTGTGTAGTTGTTTTTTTTTTTTTTTTTTTTTTTTTCCTTTCTTTTCTGGTTCAACGATTTTGCAGGAAATGGAGTTTTTTTTTTCCTTCTTTTTGTTTCACTGGTTTGTGAATTTGCAGGGAAGAGGAGTAGAAAAGCTGGGTTGCAGAAGATGGAAGGGAATGGTGATGGCGTGTATAGGGTGGCAGAAGAATACAATTTAATAGGCAGCTTAGGCACTAGCAATTCACAGGTATCACAGGAAATGGCGGCTAAATAATTGAACTTCAATTATGCAGTTACTATGCTGCATGTGAAGTGTGACCCACCTGGACCAGAAAATATCCGGTATACCCACTTATCTTATTTCTGGTCCGATAATTCGAGAATAACCCGGCTTTTTCCGAAGATTCCCGGACCTGGAAAAATCCCAACTTGGTCCGTAAAATCCGCAGAGAAATCCCGAGCGTAGGACTATGCTCGGTTTCAGAATTCAAGGCTCGATTTACCATAATTTAATTACCCAAGATTAAAAATCAACGGTAAATTACTGTACATTAACTTAAACAGTCCCGGTAAAAATGAAATTTTTACCTAGGCTGTTACAGTATCCATCTTCGGATGGTCATACAATATCCACCTTCTGGTGGTTATTTCTTCTTTTTTTTTTTCAAAGATCTGCGGGATCTTTTTAGCAGTAAAACTTCCAGTCTCTGCTTTACATTCGCTTTTATTGCGTCTTCCAGACGATATGCATTTAAATGCGTTCAATGCCCATAACAAATTTCTTTCAAAAATTTTGAGGGCCTCCAATAGTTGTAACATGATCCACATAATTACAAAAATTAAATAAATAAAAGACTTAAATAAAATAAATAAATATTTGCCTTTTTTAATCAGCTCAATTAAAATAATTGATAGAAAATTAAATGCAATGGACCTTGTACGAGCCTAATTAAAACGTAAATTAAAGAGAGAAATTAAATACGATGGGCCTTTTAATAGCCCAGTCGTAATTTAAATAAAAACATAAAATACGCTTACTCGATAAAAAGGCGGCATAGCCGGCCAACAAATGAAATAAGGCGGCTTTGCCGGCCAACAATTAGATAAGGCGGCTTAGCCGGCCAATACTAAGTAAAACATAATAATAGAGGGTATGCTTACTCGATAAATCTTTCAGCAATTTAAATTTTTCCTTTTTTTTTATTAACAGAATACATATATTTTATTTTTCCTTTTTTTTACATTTCTCGTCACATTTTTTCCCTTTTTCTTCTCTCTCTCTTTTTTTTTTTCTTTCTCCCCTTCTTTTTTTTTTATCAGAATTTATATTTTCTGCTTTCTCCCCCTCTTTTTTATTTTTTTGAAACGGGCTAGGCCATGAACAATACCGGCCCAGACCTGTACACAGTACCAAACCCAGGCCTGTGTAGCAGGCCCGAACCGGTAGTCCAAACACCCAGCCCAGAACCATGCAAAGGCCCGAGCCAGCCTGCCCAGCACTAGGCGCGGCCCGAGTTTGCTGACCCGTCGGGTCAGTCCGACCCATCCGGGTCGTCTTCCTCAACTCGCGGGTCCCCGGCCGTGGCGAGTTGCAGGCGGCGCAACGCGGTCGACGAGGGCGAGCGGAGCGTCGTGAGGTGCTGCAGCACGCGGTGAACGCTAGCGGCGACAAGCGGGACGAGGCGGCAAGGCCTAGTGGCGGAGGAAGAGAAGAGGTGGATCCGACCACTCCCGTCGGATCTTCGTCTGTTGGTAGCTGCGGTTGGCGCAAACGGCGAGGGGAACTGCAGCGGAAACGACGATAGCGGCGACTCTGGTAAGGGAGACGACATGAGGGGCCAGGCGCGGCAGCTGGCGGCTGCTGGTGGCGTGAGGGGGAAGTGCAGACCCGACGGGTCTTGTCGGGTCATCGGGCGTGGCCGTTGGGTTTCTTCATCCTGGCGGCGCGTCCGGTGCCGGCAGAGGGCGGGGAGGTACCGGTTGGTCGGCAACGGCGAGGGGAAGCGGCTGGTGGTGGTGGTGAGACGAGAGGCGGCGCCGATCGCGTCCTTGTGAACAGTAACCGAGGCGCAGATGCTGGTTTTCTTCCCTTTTTTTTTCTCTTTCTTTCTGCTCCAATCTTATTCATGTCCTCTCCTCAAAACCGTGCTCTGGGTAGAGCATGGTCGTGTTGATAACGTGTTAGAAATAAAGAGTTTAATACTGTGATGCTTTGTATATTTGGTAAAGAAGAAGAGGAGAATAGAGAAGAAAGAGAGCAGTGGGTGGGGAGAAGAACTCGGCTCAATCAGTTCATTTCATCTGTGTGAATATACACGTGTTTAACACGTTTTATAACATGAACAAAATGTTTCAGTCTCTTATATTATTGTTAATATATTTTTGATTAATATATTTTTGATTGTTCAAATGGAGACAAATTATATTAGTATAGACGCCCAAGAAAGGCATTATTATTGTCGATTTCTACTTTTATTTTAAAAGTTTTAAGCATTTTATATATAAATCTATTAATGGACTAATAATATATGCATTTTTTGGGAATGTATTAATGAAACAAAAACTTGATTTTAAAAATTTAAAAATTAGTTTGTCCCGTTTGAATCTATACTAATATAATTTGTCCCTTTGTGGGTCTAGTGATATAGTCTACCTCTAATGGAGTCATGCCCGATACCCCCAAAAAAGTGACAAACTGTATCAGTATAGATTCATAAAAAGGTGAAAAAAATAAATACAGACTCTCAAAGTTACATAAATAATAGTTTAGACCCCATATATGTCACTAAGCCAATATTATCCGTTTTAGTCCAAAGCAAAAACAAAAAATGACTAGAACACCCTCGTAATAACGCTTTTTTTCACTCTTATTGTAGTTTTGACTCTATGTTTCATATGATAGCAATAGTAACTAGTTGAAACAAGTTCGGTTTGTCATGCTTTTCCACATTCCTCTGAGTTATAAAATACCAGGATCATGATATATCAACTTATGAATTTCATGTCTGGAAAATAATATTGCAGATGCTTTTGTAGAGGAGGGAAAGGATGCTACCAAAGGGATCGGTTCAATCCCACCAAATACTGTGCTGAATATATCTGGAGTTGGTTTCTTTCAAGCCTGTCATTAACGTTTCTGGTAACTTCATCTCTCTCATTCCCATACACCTCTCTCCTTAAGCTCCCTCTATATTAATTTTATTATTTCCCATCACTAATATTATCAAAGCTGAATTATTATGAACAAAGTTGTTATCAATTTTCTGAAAATTATGGGGCAAAATCTTGACGAATTAATTTGAGGTTGCCACGTGTACATGGGCTGCCTATGTGGAAACTGGCCACATGGGCTGCCTATGTTGGAATTGTATATCTAGCCTAAAATCTGTTCATTAATTCTTATTTCTGCACAAAAATATTTAGACACTAGGACAAAAGGAAATTATAAAAATAAAGCAAAGAGAATGCTGGAAAACAAATAAAATAAAAAAAGTTTGGAAGTAAAAAACCATCGGAAAATGGACCCCTGTAAAATGTACACTCATCAACAATGTAATAATACATTCTGTATTTAATAAACAATAATTATTTGTAAGTAGCCTATGAGAGTATAATCTAAAAAATGAGTAAGAGAAGAAGATTAATATCAATCGGAAGAGTACAAGTTTTACCATAGATTAATATACTCTGAAAAATGCATCAGAAGAGCATATATTCAGATTCTGGTAGAGGATAAATTTCATTATACTTCGAGTACAAATTTTTCACTTACAATAATAAAAGGAGTGCATAACTAAAAATAATATTGTTTTTGCTCCAATCGTTATCTTGTAGACCATACACGCCTCAATCCATGAAGATATATAGTGCTTGCTCTACGGAAAGCTCCGCACCAATTCTTTGTTTTAATCTCAAGTATAATCCAAAACACTCATTGAATTATCAATGAATTCAATATTCCGACCATGTAGAATCTTGTTTCACCAATTTTCACTCAATTTTCTCAATCTCTTAGAAAGTTTTTTCCTTGGATCCCTCTTCCAAATTATCAAATACATTTTTATAATATGCAATGTTATTTGCAACTTACATCACACCACAAGCCACCTGATTATATAGATTATTAAAAATTAACTAAAAATAATATTGTTATTGCTCCAATCGTTATCTTGTAGACCATACACGTCTCAATCCATGAAGATATATAGTGCTTGCTCTACGGAAAGCTCCGCACCAATTCCTTGTTTTAATCTCATGTATAATCCAAAACACTCATTGAATTATCAATGAATTCAATATTCCGACCATGTAGAATCTTGTTTCACCAATTTTCACTCAATTTTATCAATCTCTTAGAAAATTTTTCCTTGGATACCTCTTCCAAATTATGAAATACATTTTTATAATATGCAAAGGTATTTGCAACTTACATCACACCACAAGCCACCTGATTATATATAGATCATTAAAAATTAAGCTTCCCTAGGATGATCGAACTATATAACAAATTAAAATACTACAATAATTTAAAATACATTACACATTTCATTCTGAAAATATAATTAGGTGGCGCCAAAACGTCAAACTGCTAAATAGTTCCTGGGGAAGGAAGATTATTGCCTGGCTACTTTCATGGTACACAGTAAATCCAAGCAATTATAATGGTGGAGGAGCAAAAAGAACTGCTATAGAGATAAGTTTGGACGCCAAATATCTGTTCTAAACATGGGAGAGGAGTTCAATCATATCTTGACGGGGAGTGCAAAAAGCCTCCAAAGGGTTTGCCTTTGATAAAGTCAGCCCAGAATTGAGTTTCATGTCCATTTTTAGGCCAGTCGTATCCCACTCAAAGCATTGGATCAGTACAGCCAACGCCAATGAAACAACATGCATCCCCATGGTAGCACCAGGACAGGCTCTCCTCCCCATTCCAAATGCAACAAACTTGGAACCTTCTCGTTCCACCGGAGCAGCTTCAAATCTCTCAGGCTTGAACTCATTTGGCTCTTCCCAGACCTTGGGATCCCTTTGCATAGCCCAAGCATTCACTATTAGCATTGTACCCTGGGGTA
>JAKUCV010005224.1:17052-29618 GCA_028386065.3 Turnera subulata
CTTGTGGCGTTTACAAGATTCCTTGTGTTTATTACTCTATTGTTGCTTAACGCCTTTGTTGTGTTTTGAGGTGATAGAGGTAATCACTAAAGCTTTTGGTTGAATTGATTTCTGATCTTGGTGACTCGATTGAATCGGAGGTGCTATCTAGCTTTGTTCTGGTAGTGTTGCCGTATCATCTTGGTAGCGGAGCCTAGGTATCAATTTCAACTACGTATCCCTTTATTTTCTGCAATTTAGTTAATTGTTCTTGAGTTTCTTTTCTGTTGCCGAAATATACAAAAAAAAAGATTTTCGTTTTGTTTTTCTTTTATTACTGTTCTAGTCGATTTCAATTACCTTAATATATATATAAAAAATGGAGTTGCTGCGATTTCTGTTGTGAAGTCGATTTGGTGGAGAAATTGAATTTCTTGGTTGATTGTTTTTTCTATTGATTGTTGGAATCGATTTGGTGGCAGCAATTAGTTAAAAAAAAAAGGTGAAATCGACTTGGTGATTGAAGGATTTCGGCAAGTATTGATTTGAATTGGAGGTATTTGCTTGATTGGGATACTTTCCGCGAGGAGTTAGGGTATCTAGTTGGGTAACTTTCTTTGATTCTGCTTATTTGTTGTGTTTTTCTTTCAGCTTTTCTAATTGAGCAATCTTTGTTTCATATTGTTCGATTACTGCAATATTCATCACATACAAGTTTCTTGTTCTTTGTGTGTGACTATCTATCATTCTTGAAGTTAATTTTGCCTCTAGAGTTGAATTGTCTATTTTCTTGATAGGAAATCTTTGATTCTTCTTGAAGTGTTGCAGGTCTGTTTATTATTTGATTAAGTGTTACTGATCCCAAAGAATAAACACAGTGAGGAATTCAAGAGAGATAAAAGGCGAGTGTTATATATATTGCCATTGAGTGTAAACACGGGAGAACACAAAAGGAGTGTTAACACGTGAGAGAGTGGTGAGGAATTATTTTCTACTAACATTTTCTTGCAAGTTAACATCATGGAATATTCGAGATACGATAGAGGAGCCTATGGAGGTCGATATGTTGATCGAACTGATATGTATACTAGAGACATCAAGATGAAGATTCCCTCTTTTCAAGGCAAAAATGATCCAGAAGCTTATTTGAAATGGGAGAAAAGAGTGGAGATGACATTTGATTGTCATAGCTACACTGAGGCAAAGAAGGTAAAATTGGCGGTTGATGAGTTTACTGACTATGCTTTGGTTTGGTGGAACAATTTTATGTTGGATAAGAGGTACAATTATGAGGGTCCTATTGAAACTTGGACCGAGATGAAGAAAATTATGAGGAAGAGATTTGTTCCTGCCTATTACCATAGGGAGCTGCATCAAAAGCACCAGACATTCCGCCAAGATTCTAAGAGAATTGAAAAGTATTATAATGATGATTGGCATAGAGAGACTTCGACTATTAGTGCAATGAGGACGCAGAAAGCTAGGAACCTGAATCCTGTGCATTTTGACTATGGAAAAGTACCTAAGGAAGAATTTCCTGATCCTAGGCATGTGCTGAATGCTCAAGTCAAGGAAGATGGTGTTGGTCAAAGGGCGAATATTTTCCAAACAAGATGCTTGATGAATGACAAAGCATGTAGCTTGATTATTGATGGAGGAAGCTGCACCAATATGGTTAGTTCAATGCTAGCGGATCGCATGGGATTGGCGTGGCAAAAGCATCCTAAACCTTACAAGCTACAAAGGAAGAATGACATGGGAGAACTCGAGGTAACAAAACAAGTCCTTGTTTCCTTTTCCATTGGCAGGTATTTTGACCAAGTATTGTGTGATGTTGCGCCTATGGAAACGTGTTATCTATTGTTTGGTAAATCCTGGCATTATGATAGGGGAGTGGTTCATGATGAAAATAAGAATAGGTACTTATTCACTATGGGAGATAGAAAGGTTATACTTGCACCAATACCTCCAAACGAAGTTTATGAAGATCAAATGCATGTAAAGCAAAGTGTGGAGGCTTGGAAAAAGGAGAAAGAGGCCGAATCTTGTAACACTAGTGAGAAAGAGAGGAAGGCTGAGAGCCTTGCAAAAGGTGAGCTAGAGAGGAAGGCTGAGAGCCTTGCAAAAGGAGAGGAGAGTTCGAAAGAAAATGAAAGAGAAGAAAAGAAAGAGGAAGCCGAGAGTGAGAGAAGAAAAGAGAAGAAAGAAGCCTCAAAAGAAATTGTGTTAAAAGGCTCAAATGAGAGAGAAGTGAGGGCTGAATATGAGGAAAAGAAGAGTTTGTTTGTACTCTTATACAAGGAAGCTTGATTTAAAGCTAACCTTAACCCTTGTCTTTCTAGATGTGATGTGTTTCTTTTGCAGGTTCCTAAAGATGCTTGTCCTAAAAGATTGCCGGCCCTAGGAGAAGAAGGTTCTATAAATAGGGCGTCGATTACAATCAAAAGGGAGCATCGGTTTTAAGTTCCTTTTCTATGACTTTAATGCCTAAATTGGATAACATGATGAGTAATTTAAATTCTTACTTTATTAGTTTTCATCCACATAAATTACTTGTTATGCATACTTCTAAGTTATTATTTTGGAAGGAACAAATTAATGCTACTTGCATGTTGCTTGATCCAGGAGGCGAAGCTAGAAGCTTGAAGCTTGGTCCTTTGTGCATAATGATTGGTTCGCAAGGTGAGTATAGTGTTCGTACTACTTTCGATATTGGTAAATTTCCTCCAATTGATTTTGTAGGTATCGATTCGAGGACGAATCGTTTTGGGGAGGGAGGGAATGATGCAAATCACCTAGGCAAGCTTAGAGACTGGAAGAATAATGCACACCAAGGCGACAATGGAGGAAGCAATAACGACAAGCATGGAACTTGGATGTATTCTAACAAGCTCGAAGTTCATCATCACAAGCTCACTTTTAGAATCATGTCTAAGATTCATTCTCACAAGAAATTCAAGAAGAGATGGAGAATAAGCTTGGAGAAGAGTGGGGCCCATGATGACAATCTAGCTAGAGAAAGTGGGGCCCACGTCGACATCAAATATTTTTATTATTTTAGTTTAGCCGAATTTTATTATTTATGGATTATAATTTCGGCTTGGTGTTATTTATTATTTGGGCCATTAATTGTTAGGCTTTAGTTATTTAAGTTGGATTTATTTCTATTTATAAAGCCTAGTCGATTAGGGAATTGGAATTACAAATCCAATCCACTTTGGAGTTAGGGTTACTGTTCACATGAATAGTACCCGCGTGAATAGTAACATAAAGTCATTTTATTTGGTTTTATTATTTTAGTTACAAGTCCAAGTCCATTAGGGTTTAGTATTAGACTAGTATAAATAAGACCCTTGGGTTCATGTTTTAGGGGATGATGAATATTGTTTATTGATAGCTATTTTGCTAATAAAGTTGGAGGTTCTCTTAAACCTCGTTTTGCAAGTTAGATGGATTTCTCTCCTGTTTATTTTAGGGATTGTGTTTACTTATCAAGTAATTAATTTGCTTGTGGCGTTTACAAGATACCTTGTGTTTATTACTATATTGTTGCTTAACGCCTTTGTTGTGTTTTGAGGTGATAGAGGTAATCACTAAAGCTTTTGGTTGAATTGATTTCTGATCTTGGTGACTCGATTGAATCGGAGGTGCTATCTGTCTTTGTTCTGGTAGTGTTGCCGTATCAGATTGTCCAATTAGAAAAGCTGAAATAAAGAACACAATCAAATAAGCAGAATCAAAGAAAGTTACCCAACTAGATACCCTAACAACCCGCGGAAAGTATCCCAATCAAGAAAATTCCTGCAATTCAAATCAATACTTACCGAAATCCTTCAATCACCAAGTCGATTTCACCCTTTTTTTTTTTAAACTAATTGTTGCCACCAAATCGATTCCAATAATCAATAGAAAATAATTAGCCAAGAAATTCAACTTCTCCACCAAATCGACTTCACAACAGAAATCGCAGCAACCCTTTTTTTTATATTATGGTAATTGAAATCAACTAGAATAGTAATAAAAGAAAACAAATCGAAATTTTTTTTATTATTTTTTTCGGCAACAGAAAAGAAACTCAAGAACAATTAACTAAATTGCAGAAAATAAAGGGATACGTAGTTGAAATTGATACCTAGGCTCCGCTACCAAGATGATACGGCAACACTACCAGAACAAAGCTAGATAGCACCTCCGATTCAATCGAGTCACCAAGATCAGAAATCAATTCAACCAAAAGCTTTAGTGATTACCTCTATCACCTCAAAACACAACAAAAGCGTTAAGCAACAATAGAGTAATAAACACAAGGAATCTTGTAAACGCCACAAGCAATTCAATTACTTGATAAGTAAACACAATCTCTAAAATAAACAAGAAGAAATCAATTCTACTTGCAAATAACCAAGGTAATGAAAACCTAAAACTTTATTAGCAAAATAGCTATCAATAAATAATATCCATCATCCATCTAAAATATGAACCCCAAGGGTCTGATTTATACTAGTCTAATACTAAATCCTACTGGACTTGGACTTGTAACTAAAATAATAAAACAAAACAAAACGACTTTATGTTACTATTCACGTGAACAGTAACCCTAACTCCAAAGTGGATTGGATTTATAATTCCAATTCCCTAATGGACTAGGCTTTATAAATAAAAATAAACCCAACTTAAATAATTAAAGCCTAACAATTATTGGCCCAAATAATAAATAACACCAAGCTGAAATTATAATCAATAAATAATAAAATTCGGCTAAACTAAAATAATAAAAATAATTTATGTCGACGCGGGCCCCACTTTCTCCAGCTAGATTATCATCGTGGGCCCCACTCTTCTCCAAGCTTATTCTCCATCTCTTTTTGAATTTCTTGTGAGAACGAATCTTGGACATGATTCTAAAAGTGAGCTTGTGATGATGAACTTTGAGCTTGTTAGAATACATCCAAGTTCCTTGCTTGTCGTTATTGCTTCCTCCATTGTCGCCTTAGCGTGCATTATTCTTCCAGTCTCTAAGCTTGCCTAGGTGATTTGCATCAACAAGTGTATTACGATCAGAAGCACATGGAAAAGAGTGCTGAGGCAATGAGGCAAGAAAGGGCAGCCAAGCTACGAATCAATGGTGAGCATGAGAGGAAAGCCGAGGGCTTTGCAAAGGAGAGGGTGTGCAAAAGGTTGAGAACCTTGAAAAAGGTGAGCTCAAACACACAGAAAAACAAAAGAGTGAAGTCGACAATGAGGGAGAGAAAAGGAGAGCCAATGCCGAATTGGAGAGAAAAAAAGAGGGGAAAAAGAAATAGAACTTCTATGCAAATGTGAGGGATTTTAGAGTAGCATGTGCGGGAAGAAAGGGTATCTTGGTCCCCTTGTACAAGGGCGCTTTTTTTCTGACACTGACCTTAATCCCGATATTCCTAGTTCTGTTGTTTATATTTTGCAGGATTTTTGGGATGTGTTTCTAGAGGAACTGCCAAAGGAATTGTCGCCTATTCGGGGCATAGAACACCAAATTGATTTTGTTCCCTGAGCACAAATCCCAAATCGGCCGGCATATAGGGCCAACCCCGAGGAGACCAAAGAAATTCAAAAGCAAGTTGATGAGTTGCATGCAAAGGGGTTGGTGCGAGAGAGTTTGAGTCCATGTGTAGTACCACTGATTCTAGTGCCAAAGAAGGATGGCACGTGGCGTATGTGTGTTGATTGTCGCGCAATCAACAAAATACCAGTTAAGTATTGCCATCATATCCCTCGACTTGATGATATGCTTGATGAATTACATGGTGCATGCATATTTACTAAGATTGATCTCATGAGTGGTTACCATCAAATTCGGATGAAAGTAGATGATGAGTGGAAAACAGCATTCAAAACTAAATATGGACTGTATGAATGGTTGGTAATGCCGTTTGGTTTGACTAATACGCCTAGCACATTTATGCAATTGATGAATCTTGTATTGAGAGCCTTCATAGGAAAATTCGTGGTTGTGTACTTTGATGACATACTAATCTATAGCAGTAATGAATATGAGCATATTGAACACCTTAGATTAGTATTGGAGGCTCTTAGGGCTGAAAAACTATTTGCTAAGTTAAAGAAGTGTACATTCTGCATGGATAGCGTTGTTTTTCTTGGTTATGTTGTGAGTTCCAGGGGAATCGAAGTCGACCAAGAGAAGGTACAAGCCATAAGGGAGTGGCCGACTCCTACAACAGTCTCATAGGTAAGGTCCTTTCACGGGCTTGCTAGCTTTTACAGAAGGTATGTGAAAGATTTTAGCACAATTGCTGCACCTTTGAATGAGATTGTTAAGAAAGAAATTGGGTTTAAATAGGGACAGGAGCAAGAGGATGCATTTAATACTATGAAGGATAAATTATGTACTGCTCCTATTCTTAAATTGCCTGATTTTAACTCAACGTTTGAGGTTGAATGTGATGCCTTTGGTATAGGCATAGGTGTTGTTCTTTTGTAGGAAAGGAGGCCAATCGCTTATTTTAGCGAAAAGTTGAAGGGTGCATAGCTGAACTATTCGACATATGATAAAGAGATGTATGCACTTGTGCGGGCGTTGCAAACGTGGCAGAATTACCTATAGCCCAAGTTTTTGTGATCCACACTGATCATGAAAGTTTGAAGCATCTAAAGGGCAAAGGTAAACTGAATAAGAGACATGCCAAATGGCTCGAATTCATTGAGATTTCTTTATGTGGTGAAATACAAGCAAGGTAAGGATAATGTCATAGCCGATGCATTACCACGGAGGTATGCTCTTATTACTTCTCTTAGTTCGAAATTGATGGGATTTGAGCATATTAAGGACTTGTACAAATCTGATCATGATTTTGCTTCTATCTATGATGCTTGTGAGCATGCTGGGTTTGGCAAGTTTTACATTGATGCAGGATATTTGATAGAGAACATAAACTTTGCATTCCAGCTTGTTCAATGAGAGCATTGCTTGTTAGGGAGTCTCATGATGGAGGTTTAATGGGACATTTTGGTGTTGCTAAAACACTTGACATCTTGCATGAGCATTTTTATTGGCCATATATGAAGAAAGATGTTGAGCGAGTTTGTGCAAGTTGTGTTCCATTTAGGCAGGCGAAATCGAAAGTGCAACCTCATGGATTGTACACGCCACTGCCTGTTCCGGGTAGCCCTTGGACTGATTTGTCTATGGACTTTGTTATTGGGTTACCTCGGACCAAGCGGGGCATGATAGTGTCTTTGTTGTTGTTGACAGGTTTAGCAAAATGGCGCATTTTATTGCTTGTCACAGAACAGATGATGCATCTTATGTTGCTGACTTATCCTTTAGGGATGTTGTGCGATTGCATGGCCTTCCTAAAACCATTGTTTCAGACAGGGATTCTAAGTTCCTCAGTCATTTTTGGCACATGTTATGGGGTAAGTTGGGGACCAAGTTGTTGTTCTCGATGACTTGTCATCCTCAAACGGATGGACAGACTGAAGTGGTAAACAGAACTTTGGGATCTTTGTTGCATGCTGTTGTGTGTAAAATTTTGAAAACTTGGGGAGAATGTTTGCCTTTGGTCGAGTTTGTTTATAATAGGAGCATACATTCTTCTACGGGTTATTCACCTTTTGAAATTATCTATTGTTATAACCCACTAACCCCTTTGGATTTGTTGCCTTTACCTGTTAATGAGCTTGTGAGTGCAGATGGACAGCAAAAAGCAAAGTTAGTGCGGTCTATTCATGAGAAAGCTCGACAGCATATTGAGACAAAGAACAAGAAGTATGCTCAAAGAGCTAATCAAGGGCGTAATCTTCTACGGTTTGAGCCTGGCTATTGGGTTTGGGTACACTTTCGGAAGGAGAGGTTTCCTAAGCAACGGAAATCTAAGCTGGATCCACGTGGAGATGGACCGTTTCAAGTTCTTGAACGCATTGGCGACAATGCTTACAAGATTGATCTGCCAGGTGAGTATGGTGTTAGCGCCACATTCAATGTTTCTGATCTTACTTCCTTTGACAATGCAGAGATTCGAGGGCGAATCCTTTTGAGCAAGAGGGAATGATGCGGACACTCAAGGAACAGTTGGCGAGTTGGTGTTGCCCACGGGTCCAATTACACAGGCTCCATCCAAGAAGATCAAAGATCAATTGCAAAGACAAGTTCAAGCATTACTCAATCTCGAGTTGCAAGAAGATCGAGTAGTTAAGATGGGAGAAGAGCTAATGAAGAAACCCACGTGCATCACTGTGTGGGAAGGAATAGAAGAGGCCTAGAGACAGTCGACCTCATTGGGCCACACTTGGGCCATATCGACATATCAGTAGTTTTCTTATTAGGGTTTGCCGAATTTTTATAATTAAATGTTTTTATAATTTCGGCATGGGTTTTATTTATTTTATTATGTTGGGTCAAGTCCATTATTAATTAGTTGATTAATGTGGGCTTTAGTTATTTGGGTTTCTAATTGTAAGGTTTTTAATTAGTGTCCAAGTTATGTGGGCTCAATTAAAATCCTAGTCCATCTAGTAATAGGAGAGGCGGCAACTAGGGTTAAGTCTTGAGGAGGTGGCTGACCTAGGGGTGTTGTGATCTCCTATAAATAGAGTCTTTAGGGTTCATTGTTAAACAGATTACTTGGGAAATAAAAAGTTCAAAAAAACTCGAATAACCTCACATCAAGAGAGGAGTCTCATTGCTTGTTTTTATTTTAGGGATTTTGCTAACAATTGCAGGTAGTGATATTTGCTATTCTGATTCATATTCCTTTGTGCTATTGTTTCTTTGTTGTCTAGTACTGAAAGATTAGGAGGTGAAGGGGCTATCACGTCCATCTGTTGCCTAGCACGGATTGTTAGGAGGAGAACAACAGCGGTTCATAAAGTGTGCACGATTGGTGGTGATTTGAGATCGGGACAGTCTTAGATACGAAGGTGCTTCTAGGGCCAGCTAGGTGTGTTGTCGTATCAATTTTGGTAGCGGAGCTCAAGTTATCAAATCAGTCAACTACCCTTTAATTTTTTTTCTGTGTTTATTGTTTCTTTCTGCCGAATTACTATATATATAAAAAAAAGTGTCGAGTACTGTTCATTGTACTGTTCATCGCCGTTACTATTTCGGCAGCAAATTATTAAATAAAAAGAAAAGAATTCGGTTTATTTGTTGATAACCAGATTGTTTTGCAGGAATTCGGGAAAGTTTCTTATCCGAATTGAATCTTTAAGTTTTCTTTCAGTTTGTTGTGTTGATAACCAGATTGTTTTGTAGGAATTCTTGCATTTCTTAGCATGGATTGTTAGGAGGTGAAGAACAACGGTGCATAAAGCGTGCACGATTGGTGGTGATTTGAGATCGGGACAATTTTAGATACGATGGTGCTTCTAGGGCCGGCTAGGTGTGTTGTCGTATCTGATACGACAACACACCTAGCCGGTCCTAGAAGCACCTTCGTATCTAAAGTTGTCCCGATCTCAAATCACAACCAATCGTGCACTGTTCTTGCGCCGATGCTCTTCACCTCCTAACAATCCGTGTTAGGCAACAGATGGACGCGAAAGCCCCTCCACCTCCTAAACTCTCGGTGCTAGACAACAAAGAAACAAAGCACAAAGGATAAAACAAACAAAGAGACTCCTCTCTTTGGGCCGAGATTATTCAAGTTTAACTGAACTTTTTATTACTCAAATAATCTGTCTAACAATGAACCCCTAGGTCTCTATTTATAGAAGAACACACCTCCTCAAAATCGGTGAACAGTAATGTCGGTGAACAGTAACTTCCGTGAACAGTAACGTCGGTGAACAGTAAAGTCGGTGAACAGTAACATCCGTGAACAGTACGTCGGTGAACAGTAACGTCAGCTCCTCCTTGAACTCCAAGTTTTGGCACCTCCTCTCCTATTACTAGATGGACTAGGATTTAATTGAGCCCACATAACTTGGACACTAATTAAATCCTTACAATAATAAAATTAAAATAAAACTAGTTGATTTTAATTTGACAACTATAATTAATAAAATGGATATGTCGACACCTCCTTGAAGGTGGATTGATGTCGACTGGGCCCAATGTGCTCTCGAGTCAATTACTCCTTAATTGACAGCAAATTCTTGGGCTTCAGTTTCAGCTCCTCTCCAATCTTGATTTTCCATCTCTTCTTGAACTTCTTGTGAGTACGAATCTTGGATATGATTCGGAAAGTGAGCTTGTTGGAATACACAGTGAGCTTGTTGGAATACACAGTGAGCTTGTTGGAATACATCCAAGCTCCATGTTTGTCTCTATTGCTTCTTCCTTGGTCGCCTTGGCGTGCATTAGTCTTGCCTTGGTTTGCATCAGTATCAGTTTGTGACCCCGGTTGACACTCCGATGCATAAGTCAGAGAGAGGTGGCAGGAGAGAGAGTAAGAATTTAGATGAACGAGCAAGGTACCTTGAGATGTTATACAAAGGAAGTTGATGGGGATCAATTTTATGTTAAAAGTCAAGTGGAAGCATGGAAACGGAGAAAGAGGCCAAATCTTGTCACACTAGTAAGGAAGAGAGGAAGGTTGAGAGCCTTGCAAAAGGAGAGGAGAGTTCAAAAGAAAATAAGAGTGAGAAGAAGGAAGAAGAAGTAGAATTGGAGGAGAAAGAAAAGAAAGAGGAAGCCAATAGTGAGAGAAGAAAAGAGATAAAAGAAGCCTCAAAAGAAATTATGTTAAAAAGTTCAAATGAGAGAGAAGTGAGGGTTGAATATGAGAGGAAAAAGAGTTTATTTGTATTTTTATACAAGGAAGCTTGGTTTAAATCTAACCTTAACCCTTGTCTTTCTAGATATGATGTGTTTCTTATGCAGGTTCCTAGGGATGCTTGTCCTAAAAGATTGCCGGCCCTAGGAGAAGATGGATTTATACGTGGGGCGCCAATTACAATCAAAAGGGAGCATCACGTTTTGAGTTCCTTTTCTGTGAATTTAATGCCTAATTTGGATAACATGACGAGTAATTTTAGCTCTTATTTTATTAATTGTCATCCAAATAAATTACTTGTTATGTATGCTTTTGAGTTATTGTTTAGGAAGGAACAAACTAATGCTAATTGCTTGTTGCTTGATCCGAGAGGAGAAGCTAGGTGCCACAAGCTTTGTTCTCTATGCAAAATGATTGGTTCACAAGGTGGGTATAGTATTCACACTACTTTCAATATTGCTGAATCTTCTCCTATTGATTTGTAGGTATCGATTCGAGGGCGAATCGCTTTGAGGAGGGAGGGAATGATGCAAATCACCTAGGCAAGCTTGGAAGGTTGAAGAATGATATGCACCAAGGCTACGTTGGAGATGGTAATGGCGACAAGCATGGAGCTTAGTTGTATTCCAACAAACATAAAGTTCATCATCACAAGCTCACTTTCCGAGTCATGTCCAAAAATCGTACTCACAAGAAATTCAAAAAGTGGTGGAAATCAAAGCTTGAAGAGGAGCTTACGCAGATGCCTACTTATGTGCACACAGAAGGAGTTAACCATCAGCGAAAATCAACTTTGGGTTGATTATTTAATTAGTCAAATACTTCAATTAATTTGGTCGTTTGGTGGACTTATGGTTCATGCAGCCCGTGCAACCCACTATTAGCTAAGGAGGATTTTTTGATTAAATAAGTCCACGTGCAGCCATTTAAATTGGGAGTAAAGTGGGCTAGGTTCTTTTTAATTAATTACTTTAGTCGTCTTTGGTCGTCCACTAGTCTTACGCATTAGTAATACAATTTGGATTTGGGTTCTTTTATTTTTCTTTATGGTTTGCGTCATGTGCCAATTTGTATGGTCCTTTTTAATTAGCTAGTCAAAAGAAGTCCATTAAGAACTAAGAGTTGGTTGTTTTGCCGACCTAGGACTTTTATTTTACTATTTATTACTTAATCCAACTCCATCAGGGTTTAGTACTAGACTAGTATAAATAATACTCTTGGGGTTCATATTTTACTATGACACATGATATTTTGATAAAAAAGTTTGTCGTTCAGATTTTATTGATTAAGTGATTCAATCTTTAGGAGAGTGATTCTCTTGGTTATTTCAGGGATTTTGTTTACTTATCAAGTAATTTATTTACTTGTGGCGTATTCAAGATTCCTTGTGTTTATTACTCTTTTGTTGCTTAACGCCTTTGTTGTGTTTTGAGCTGATAGAGGTAATCACGAAACTGTTTTTGGTTGAATTGATTTCTGATCTTGGCGACTCGATTGATAAGGAGGTGCTATCTAGCTTTGTTCTGGTAGTGTTGCCGTATCAGCCACCGACTGTGCAGTTTTTCCTCTTTTCTTACTTTTTCTCCTCCAATCCGATGGTTTCTACACCTTCTAGAGTATTCCCTGACCCAGAAAACACCTTAAACTTGTCTCCTACTCCATTACGTTTTGATACAGCAACACTACCAGAACAAAGCTAGATAGCACCTCCGATTCAATCGAGTCACCAAGATCAGAAATCAATTCAACCAAAAGCTTTAGTGATTACCTCTATCACCTCAAAACACAACAAAGGCGTTAAGCAACAATAGAGTAATAAACACAAGGAATCTTGTAAACGCCACAAGCAATTTAATCACTTGATAAGTAAACACA
>JAKUCV010005225.1:0-17097 GCA_028386065.3 Turnera subulata
TCTCAGACTAGTCCTCAGGCTCAACCAGCCAACAATCTCATATCACTAATTACTCGCAATAACAGCTCAATGTTTACTCACAATACCACAATTCAACTACACAAACCAACAACATCACGGCAACATCCACAGCAATTTAATAGCAAATAATAATCATCAACAACTACCATAACAATCATGTGACAGCCAATAATCGATTTAGCAGTACAATCAAGCAACAAAATCAAACACAACATTACAGGCACATATCCAAGGTTATCCATCCTCACCTTAGCCGATTATCAGTTTTGGAAATGCCCCACAGACTCTAAGTCCGGTTCCTCAGGTATCTGCTCGTTATCAACTCCTATATCAACAAATAATATGCACACATAAGTGATATGCAATGTCATGCTACTACTGTATACTGGAAAATAAATACTGACTCATCTCGGTTACTCCCCTGGGTTATTTTCCCATTATCATCATCATTCACCATTTACTTCCAGTGTCTAAAATAATGCTATACTTATACCTATACCCGGATATTATTCCGGTATTTTACTACCTTGATAATACCTTTTTCCAAAATTATTCCATAAATATGTACTTTCCAAAATATTATTTCCACTAATATTATCTTTTTCTCCATAAGTTATTTCCCCAACATCATATTTTCCAGAATTATATCTTCCCAAAATTATTTTTATCCAATTTTATTTTCCCAGATTTTATTTCTTCTTCCTTTTTTAAAAAAATTTCGGACAGGGCCATACTATGCAGCCCACATCCAAGCCTAGCAACCACAGCCCAACTCTACTGACCAAGCCCAAGTACCCAAGCCCACACCCAAGCCCACCATCACAACTAACCCAGGTGGACATCCGGGTCAACCCGACCCAGCGCCTCGACCCGGCGGTGTGTTGGACTCGGGTTGTCGGGTCGTCTTCATCCCAAAGGTTTGCTCACCTCGGTGAGCCCGGCGGCGGCGTGAACGAGGCGAGGCTGACGATGGCACGGGCGGCGCGAGGCGCGAGGCGATGGCGAGACGGAAAGGTGGCGTGAGGGGGGAGATCGGACGAGGAAGGCACTCGTCGGCTGGTGGCTGTAGATGGCGGTGCAGCAGGAGGCGGCAACGGGCGGCGTGCACGACAGCAAGACGAGTTCGGCTCGACTTGTCAGGTCGTCGTGACGGCGGCAGTTGTGCAAGCGGGACGACGGCAGCGAGGGAGAGGTGAGGAAAAAGGAGAGGAGGGAAAGAGGGGGTGGCGGTGGTCGGGTGTGTGGCCGGCAAAAGAAGAAGAAAGGAACAGGAAGATGGGGGTTGCTGCCAAAACTACGTAGTTTTGGTGATATGTAAGTGTTTTTGGTTATTTATTTTTTTTTTTCTGGTTTGGTGTGTAGTTGATGTTTTGCAGATTTTGGTTTGCAGGAAGGAAAGTGAGTTGGTTCGTGAGTTTGCAGATGAGCAAGGAGATATAGCGGTTGTGTTGTAGGCAGGAGAAGAAAAGAAAAAAAACACAGGTAAAGGTTATGCAATTGGTGAAGCACGGGTGAGGCAAGCAGTTCACTTGCTTCACAGTTGAAGGCGGCGGCTGCATCTTACTGTGCAGCATGTGAAGCGTGTCCCGTCCGGACCAGAAAAATAACTAATGTACCCCCTTGACTTTATTTCTGGCCCGATAATTCAGGGTTAATCCAGACTTTTCTGAAGATTCCTGGACCCAAAAAATTCCATCTTGGTCCGAAAAATCCGCAGAAAATCCCGAGCGTGGGACAAGGCTCGGTTTCGAAATCCGATGCACGAATTACCATAAATTAATTACTCAAGATTAATTTTAATGGTAAATAACTGTAAAATTAAATTTTACAGTGACGGTAAAAACGTAAAAGTTACCCGGGCTGTTACAGCCTACCCACCTTAAGAAGAATTTCGTCCCCGAAATTCACTCCGGTGTTGTAAATAGGTGCGGATACTGAGAACGCATGTGCTCCTCAACTTCCCATGTAGACTCGTTCACAGAGTGCTTGCTCCACTTGACTTTCACCATAGGAATGACTCGATTCCTCAACTGTCTGACCTCTCGGGCAAGGATCTGCTCCGGTAATTCAGTATACGTAAGATCCTCTGCGACCTCTACATCTGCTGTAGTAACCACATGACTCGGATCAGATCTGTACCTCCTCAACATGGAAACATGAAACACATCATGAATCCGGGACAACTCCTCTGGTAAAGACAGTCTGTATGCCAAGGGTCCAACCCTTTCCACAATCTCATATGGTCCAATGTACCTGGGACTCAGCTTCCCTCTTTTCCCGAATCTGATAACACCTTTCCAAAGTGCAACTCAGAGGAAGACTCGTTCTCCCACTTGGTACTCCGTCTCTCGACGATGCTTATCAGCATAACTTTTCTGTCGGTCCTGTGCTGCTCTCATACTCTGCTTAACTACCTGAATCTTGTCAACAGTCTGCTTAACCAAATCTGGTCCCACAATCAAACGGAGACCTTCTTCATCCCAACATACTGGACTTCGGCATTTCCTTCCGTAAAGAGCCTTAAACGGTGGCATGCCAATGCTGGAATGAAAACTGTTGTTGTAGGCGAACTCCGCTAAAGGCAAATACTGATCCCAACTCCCACTGAAATTAAGAGCACAAGCCCTTAACATGTCCTCCAGCGTCTGAATAGTCCTCTCTGACTGTCCATCGGTCTAAGGATGAAATGCAGTACTGAAACTCAACTTCGTCCCCAAAGCTGCTTGCAAACTCTTCCAAAACCGTGATGTGAATCTCGGATCTCTGTCTGAGACTATGGACTTAGGAATCCTATGTAGTCTCACAATCTCTGCAACATACTGCTTCGCCAACTTATCCAAAGTATCTGTCTGTCGGATGGGGAGACAATGAGCTGATTTTGTAAGTCGATCAACGATAACCCAGATGGCATCATGCCACAAAATCCAGCTGATTTTGTAAGTCGATGTAAGTCGACCAACCACAAAATCCATAGTGATCATCTCCCACTTCCACTCTGGCACTGACAACGATCTCATCTTCCCTGCTGGAGCCTGATGCTCGGCTTTCACTTGCTGACAAGTGATACACCGAGCCACATACTCGGCTACGTCCTTCTTCACACGTGGCCACCAGAAATGACTCCTCAAATTCTGGTACATCTTGGTGCTTCTGGGATGCATAGTATACGGCGTCATATGCCCTTCTTCCAAAATCTGACTACGTAGGTCACCAACACTGGGTACACATAGACGTTTCCCCAGCATCAATGCACTATCCACAGCTATGCGAAACTTATTTTCTTTCCCACTACGGACTGCTTCCTTCAGCTTGATTAAGTCGGGATCCAGACCCAGGCGCGACCCGGACATCCCAGGTGGGTCACCCGACCTTACCAGCGGGTATAGGGCGGTGGCGCGACAACAGGCTGAGGGAAGGAAAGGCGAGCTCAGCTGCGACGTCGAGGCAGCACGAGCGGCGTGTTGGCGGCAGAAAGCTGGTGTGAAGCTGTCGGAAATAGGTGCAGGCGCGGAGGAAGCAAGATTCGCCGGGTCTATCGCGGGTCAACGGCGCGTCACGGGTCGTCAGGCGGCGGAAGACGACGGGGAGGACGGGGTTGAGGTCACGATGGCACGGGGAAGGCTATGGTGTGGGCGGTGCGGCGAACGGCGACGCGGATCGCCACGGCGTGCACAGTAACTGGGGAGGGTGACGCACTGTTCATCTTCTTCCAGGTTTTTTTTTCTTTCTTTTCTGTATTTTCTTCTTTTTTTCTATTTTCTTCTTTTTTCTTCGTCGATGAACTCTACTCATCGCGGTTCTTCGTCACTCCTATGGAAGAGACATTCTTCCTAGAGGACCAAGGAACCCTGAGGACCTCCTACTACGGCTCGACAAACTCCATTATGTTCTTCATCTCCGAAAGATTTCAGGAGTTCAACCTAGAGTCCACTTGCCATTCCCTGGAGCAAGGTACCTACTACCAACTCTCGATGACGGCCCAAAGCATGCCCAGAGTCACTCATCTGCCCGTAACTTGGCCCAAGGCCCGACTACTGGTGTGGAACTGCAGAGGAGTCGCTAGGCGTTGCCAGGAGTTCTCGCGTACTCTGAGGGACCTGAAGAACCAGTACAAGCCAAACATGGTTCTTCTCACGGAGACTCAGTGGCAGCCTCAAGACGATCACGGTCTCATCCCACTCCGGTTCCCTCAAGCAAACCGGTTCGAGCTTGCAGGCCAGAATAACACATGCGGCATGTAGTTCTCGTGGAGCGACAGCATCCAAGTCAACATCAACAATGACCCCAACAGTTTCAGGGTCAACGTCGTTCCGAGAAGATAAATGTATTTCTTTTTTTTATATAAAATATCAATGTAATATTTCTGTTTGTAATCAAAATATTAGTATTATTAATAATATTTATATTTCCTCTTATTTATGGCATCATTACCTCTTATGTGTATGTTCTGCGACAGCTGGCGTCCCTTGACTGGATCCATAATGCACTAACTAAAATGATATAAAATAATAAACAAATGGAGCGAACTATGCAAACAAGACAACAAACACACAAAGACTGCCCAACAAGACCTAACGCCCGCTCCGCTACCAAAATGAAACGCCCCGACCCGTATTTACCGTACACAGTAAACACGTGCCGGAACTGTGACGACCCAACCAAAACAAGCCCAACATACAATGTATACAACATAAACTTGGGCTCAACAGCCCATAATAAAAACATCAATAATAACTCAACCGGCCCAATGGCCCAATAATATCAATAAACTGCACAGCGGAAGACATAATAACTCACAAAAACACTGTATGCGACATAGATGCAAACTATGGATCCAAGTCCTGTCCAAGGGATAACGCCGCAGCCTGTCTGGAATGCACCAAACCTGTACGACAAATAACTCATCCTACGGGATGAAAGCCCGCAGGTGAGGGGTGAGTCCGAAGTGCTCACCGACGAAGGAAAGACAATCAATATGCACACTAAAATTACTCAAGTCGAACACAGGCTAAATAGCCAAACACACCAAAACAAAGACATGACCCAAACCGGTCCAAGACCAAAAAGACTTAAATAAAAATCCAATTTTCCAATTTTTTCTTTCCGGGCCCCGTCACGGATAAGCTAGAGGTCAGACCTGGTTATCAACATATTCCGGGTGCCAGACCAAATCCAGAAAACCCAGGGATTGACATCCCAAAAATAATCACGGGATAGACATCCCAAGCATAGACATGCTTATCACAAGTAACCCAGGTCACGGCCACCACGAAACAGTCTTAAACCATCGAGTCGTACCACTACTTACCACGTGACAATTATATTACCGTCAACAAAAACCAAATCACAGGGATCGACATCCCTAATCAAAATACCGGGATAGACATCCCTGTCCAAAATCAAGGATCGACATCCTTATCACAATTTATTATTAATCCATTTTATACTTTGAACCAAAAGACACAGAAAATCAACACGGGGATAAACATCCCAAAAATACCAAATCAAAACACTGGGATAAACATCCCGTCAACATTCACAACAAATGCAAACATCAACAGTGCAATAAACATCAAGCACAATGACCGAGTAATACAGGCACATATTAAAGGAAATCCATCCTCACCTTGGCCGATTACTCAACTCCGGAAACAATGACCGGTCCGACACCGGCTCCTCGGGAAACTGCCCGATATCCGAACCTATATAAAAAAACAGTATATACTCACATAAGATGCACATAAGAGTATGTCATGATGCCAATACTGCGAAATACTCCCATCCCGGTTCATATCCTTTTATTATCAACTTTTACCGAAAATATTATACCATACGTATATCCGAACATAATTTTGGTACCCTACTTCAATTAAAACTCTTAAAAATATTTTCATAAATTAATTCTACTTCCCAAAATATAATCACCATAATTTTCTGAAAAAGATAACATATGTATATATTTATTTTCTAAAATATTACATTTTTAATAAAACTATTTACCATAATATAAGTACTAAATATTGTCATTTACCAAAAATATATATATATTAATCATATGCTATATGTTATTTCCCAGAAAATATATAATCATAAAAACTTACTCTAAAAATAAATACAATTTAATATATATACATTTTTATTTTCTAAGACAAAATATTTTCCAACAATTATAATTCAACATAATTATATATATTTCAGAAATATACCTATATATATTTTCCAAGAATAATAACATATACATACTGTATTCCAGAGAAATAATAACGTATAATTATAATTTCCAGAAATATTTTCAAGGTATATATATATTTTTCAAAGTAACCATAATAATAATTTACAAACAAAACTTAATTATCTTAATTTTTCCAAAATCAAGTATATGTTTTATTCTTCAAACAACTATTTATAATTATTATTTATTTCCCCAAAATAATATATGTAATTTCCAAAATAATTGATATATTATTTTTTTCCAGAAACAAATTCCAACAATTAGATATATATGTTTTTTTTTCAATAAGAACTGAAACTGGTCGCAACCCGGGTCCAGACCCAGGCGCGACCCGGACAGCACAGGTGGGTCACCCGACCTTACCAGCGGGTATAGGGCGGCGGCGCGACAACAGGCTGAGGGAAGGAAAAGCGAGCTCAGCTGCGACGTCGAGGCGGCACGAGCGGCGTGGTGGCGGCGGAAAGCTGGCGTGAAGCTGTCGGAAACAGGTGCAGGCGCGGAGGAAGCAAGATCCGCCGGGTCTGTCGCGGGTCAACGGCGCGTCACGGGTCGTCAGGCGGCGGAAGACGACGTGGACGACGGGGTTGAGGTCGCGACGGCACGGGGAAGGCTATGGTGTGGGCGGTGCCGCGAACGACGACGCGGATCGCCACGGCGTGCACAGTAACCGGGGAGGGTGACGCACTGTTCATCTTCTTCCGGGTTTTTCTTATTTCCTTTTTTTTCTTTTCTGTATTTTCTTCTTTTTTTCTTCTTTGTTTTTTTTTCTATTTTCCGAATTTCTTTTTTTTCTTTACTCCCCTCTCTGTTTCTGTTTTTTTTTTCTTTTTTTTCCCCTCTCTTTTTTTTTCCTCTCCTTTTTTTTTTCTCTTCTCCTCTCTTTTTCTTTTTCTTCTCCTCTTCCCCTCTTCTGCGTTCTTCTTCTTTTTATAGATGGGAAATTACTGTGCATCATGTGAATCCTGGCTGCATTATTAAGCGAGTCCGGTCCGGACCAGAAAATAACTGATACCCCCTTAGTTATTTTCCGGTGTGATTTTTCTGAGAATTCCGGGACTCGAAAAGTACCGACTTAGGCCCGAAAAATCCACGAAAAAATCACGAGCGCGGGAAAACTCTCGGTTTCGAAAAACGACTCCCGATTTACCTTGAATTAATTACCCAAGATTAATTCAACAATCACGGTAAAAAGACTTTTACAGTCCGGTAAAAATCCAAAATTTTTACCCGGGCTGTTACAAAGTGTATATGGACGACTTGTAGACCACAGTATATTCAGCCGATTCCAGAGGAATCGATATCCCACTCGCTTACTCAGTACTTTTACAATGATAGTATTCCTCCATCTACTATAGAGATAACGTTTTTCCGTTGCCGAGAACCGAATAGTGGGGCATTCCGGATCCTCTTCATCTTCCGAATCAGAGACCACGTCGTCATACACTGGCTCCTCAGGTTGATCCTCCATCCCAGTATCCCTTATCGACGGTCCAAGTATAAGCTCCTTAAAAGAAATCTTACGCTGGGAAGAAGCAGCAGCAACCGCTTCAGACCCCAACCCAACATCCAAATTGCATCCCTTTCCACTCACCCCTGACCCAAGCCTCACCTTCTTGTGATGAGCACTGAAATGATACTCTTCATTATGCTCATCGTTGCCTCCCTCCTTTAGGGAAGGAGGGTCCCTAGTGGACATCCTCCAATGCCTAGTACCTGTTTGTAAAAAAGCTCTAAAGAAACCCAGCAAAATTAAGTTTTCAAGTTGAGAGAATTTCACGCGATACCACGCGCCCCCTTTTTCTAATAACAGACATCTTTTTATATATAGGAAATCCCTTAAAAAAGAAAAAAAAACCTTTTTCATTTCTTCAAATTGGTCGGACATTACAACACTATGACAACACAGGTTGGGCTTTTGGTTTTCATTATATACCTTCTCACTCTTTTTTTTTGTTCTTTTCATTATATGCCTTCTCACTCTTTTTTTTGTTCTTTTTCTTGTCAAAAGGATGTCATTTTTATTTCCTTAATTTGGTTTATGCCCCAAATCTCGTTTTGATATCTTAACATGGTAAAATTCATTATAGTGGTCTCATTTTTGTTCCCATTGTTTTTTTTTAAAGTCAGAAATCTCGTATAGTCGTGTCAACGTCCTAATATGGAAGGCGTATTAATTTACCCTACAATTATACTCACCTTAGATATGTATATAGTCAACCAAATTATTACTTTCTCTCTTCACGTGCAAATATTTTTCCTTGCTCACGTCGACATTTACGAGGCCCTAGTTTTCTAACTTGAAATCAAGTTGACCCTCAACAGGGACAAGCCTCCTATACCCTAATTTGTAAATTTCAATGAACACTCTCTAAATGCTTACAGTTTCGGCGTTGGCTCACCCATTCCTCATCCTTCACACCTAAAAATTGTGACCTCACAACTTCATAGAGATACCGTAGTTGTCTATAAGCATCTATAGCAGTTTGATTCCTTACCTCTCCAGACTCCTTGCAGAAAAGAAAGGTGATTCCTTGCCTCACCAGACTCCTTGCAGAAAAGAAAAGTCTTGACTTGAGCCAACTCTTTCGTTGATCGGTGTCTTGCATTTGGTACTTGTTTACTTCCCCTGGTTTACCATGCCTCTTTTTTTCTCATTGCCCTCGTTTACCATGCCTCTTTTATTTAGCCTCTCTCTTCTTTTTTCCTCTTCTTTTTTTCTTTTACGCTTATTATTTAGCCTCTCCTTTTTTTCTTTTACGCTTTTATTTAGCCTCTCTCTTCTTTTTTTCTTTTACGCTTTTTATTTAGCCTCTCTCTTCTTTTTTGCTTTTACGCTTTTTATTTAGCCTTTCTCTTCTTTTTTTCTTTTACGCTTTTTATTTAGCCTCTCTCTTTTTTTTTTTCTTTTTTAGACTTCTGTGTATCAACTGCTGAACCTTTGTCATAAAGGTCAATTCCAGTATGAGTACTTTATCTGGCACTGCCAAGTATTGGTTGTTACAAGTTTAAGACAAGGTATATATCTTCTTGTCCTAGTGCATCAGAAATCAATACACCCCCTGAATCAGTAACAAAACAGTTTTTAGAGTTAGATGAGCCTTCCGCAATAATCCCTTTACCAGCATTAGTTATGTCCTTCAGGGGCCCTTTAGTCTTATCTTTCAACAAGATAGATTTTCCCCCTCAAAGGTTCACCACTTTACCAACATCATTCAGCTTTGATGCCTCAGTCTTCTACTGCAACATTCAACTTCTCAGTATTATACTTCTTTCCCCCTTTATTCTTCCCTTCCATTTTCCTAACAGCTTCTGATCTCACATAAACATCCCTCTTCACCGCATGCTCTTCAATAACCATAGGCCTTAGCACTGAAGCCTCCCTATCGAGCTCATCCTAAAGACCATTGAGCACATCAAAACGGGATTTACCCGCTCTCACTTGTTTCTCCACCTGAGGCTTTTGGGGACTTTGCCTATTGCGAGAACATTTCTACACCAACATCCATTGTTCTCTAGCATCAAAGACTTCAGGACGAGCCCTAGAAGTCGCAGCCCCTGGTAGAAGCAAGGCTTCGCTGATTGTTCCTGGCAATTTTCGGGTATATCCTCAGCAGTAGGCTTCGCATTAGGACAAGCCTCCTCTTTGTGACCATACAACCCATATCCAAAGCAGATCAAGTGCAGACCATCATATTCCATCCTTCAAACCTTCCTAACAATTTTAAATTTAGCAACAAGAGGTTTTTATAGATCAACCTCTACGCACACCTTCGCAAACTCAGCACGTTCCTCAGCCAATGTTGCTCTATTAACCATCAGGGTATGACCCATCATATTTCTAATCCTTGTCAAAGCCTTAGTTTCGTAGAACTCCATTCTAAGGAAGGGGATATGGACCCACACTACTATCCGATCAATTGAAGCCTCAAAGGGATCAAACCTTGGATGCCACTTCCTCACCGTGAGATAATGATAAGCCACTGTATACGGACCACCTGCTAACACATCATTATAATCCTCAGCAGAAGCAAAATTAACGAGGAAGAAATCATTCCCCATGGCTGCTAGTGTATAAGGAAGGCTTGTAGACCACAGTATATTCAGCCAGTTCTAGAGGAATCGAGATCCTACTCGCTTACCCAACACTTTTACAATGATAGCATTCCTCCATCTGCTATAGAGATAACGTTTTTCACTGCCGAGAATCGAATTTTGGGGCATTCGGGATCCTCTTCATCTTTCGAATCAGAGATCACGTCGCCATACACTTGCTCCTCAGGCTGATCCTCCACCTTAGTATCCCTTATCGACGGCCCAAATATAAGCTCCTTAAAAGAAATCTTACGTCGGGAAGACGCAGCAGCAACCGCTTCAGACCCCAACCCAACATCCGAGTTGCATCCCTTTCCACTCACCCTTGACCTAAGCCTCACCTTCTTGTGATGAGCACTGAAACGATCCTCTTCATTATGCTCACTGTTGCCTCCTTCCTTTAGGGAAGAAGGGTCCCTAGTGGAAATCCTCCATTGTCCACCACCTATTTGTAAAAAATCTCTAATGAAATCCAGCAGAATTAAGTTTTCAAGTTGAGAGAATTGTGCGCGCTACAACGCACACCCGTTTTTTAATAACAAATATCTTTTTATACATAGGAAATCCCTCAAAAAAGAAAAAAAGACCTTTTTCATTTCTTTAAATTGGTCGGTCATTACAATACTGTCACAACACAAGTTGGGCTTTTGATTTTCATTATATACCTCCTCACCCTTTTTTTTGCGTTCTTTTGATTATAGTAATAATCTTTCTACTGAATAACTCTGTGCTTCGTTAAACAATATTTTATAAATATCTACAATCATTCTTTTTGTAAAAAGAATGTCTTTTTTATTTCCTTAATTTGGTTTAAGCCCCAAATCTGGTTTTGATATCTTAGTATAGTAAAATTCATTATAGTGGTCTCCTTTTTATTCCCATTATTTTTTTTAAGCCAGAAATCTCGTGTAGTCGTGTCGACGTCCTAATATGGAAGGCGTATTAATTTACGAGTAATTAGTTTTTTTCTGTCCTTATACTTTGTCAATTTCGCATTTGTTGTCCCCCTTCGTTTTATTTCACTCATGTTGTCCCTAAAGTCTCGTTTTACCGGGACATGTAGTCCTTTTTCCCTGCTATACCCGGTAATTGCTGATGTGCCAGGTGGGACCCACATTCTGCCTATTTTTTAATATTTTTTCCTTTTTTCTTCATTTTTTTCCTTTTTTTCTTTTTCTCCATTTTCTTTTTCTCCCTTTCCTTTTCTTTTTTCCTTCATCCTCTCCCTCTCAATTGCCCATCTCTCTCTCGCCTCTCCCCTCGCATCTCCCTCTCAATCATCCTCTTCCTTTTCTTTTTGTTCTCTCTTCTTTGAACCCGTTGAGCCCTTGTCTGCAAGTCAAGCCGCCACCCATCGCCGTCGTTCAAGACATGCTCGTTCGATCTCCCTCACTCTAAAAAAAAATCAAACAGAAAACACAAAAAATTATAATCCCCTTCCCCTTCCCCTTGAACCGTAACACCCACCAACAAGACAACACCACCACACACCTACACTCCCTCTCCCTTCTCTGCCAGCCGCCTCTGCCGTCGCCGCCGGAATCACCACACATTAATTGTCGCCGCCACACATGCTGTCGCCACTGCTACCCCCACCTCCTCATCCCCTCGAGTACCATCGGATCCACTTCCTGTTGCTCCTTTTCGCCCAACAATTCCACCACCACCGAGCCTTTGCTGCCGCCGACTCCTCCCTCTCTTTTCCCCTTCTTCCTTGTTGCCATTTTTCGTTGTTAAGTTTTGTTTAATTGGGTTTTGTTTTTTGGGAGTTTTGTGAATGGCGGGTTTTGGTTGAGTGGGTGGTTGTGATGGCGGATTTGGGTGCATCTCGGTGTGTTTATGTTGGCTATTAGCCGGAATTTGGCAGTGTTCTTTCCTGCTGCTGAATTAAAGGTCATGGTTTTGAATTTTTTTGAGTTCTGGTTCCGGTGGGTCTCCGGTGACCCTGTTTCCAATTTTAGAGTTTGTTTTAGGTATTATTATTTTGTTAGTCAGAAGATTGAGCGGATATTTTTGGGTTGAATCGGCATCGACAATTTTGGTAGATGACCTTTAATTCAGTGTTGGTAGATAGAGATGACCTGGGTTACGAGTTGGGTATGCTTGGGATTATGATTTTGCAGGCGATTTGGGTGCGAATTCAGGGGAAGAAGATCAGGGCTGGGTTGGGGTTGCCGTTGGAGGGCGATGTCAGGCTCTTTGGGCTTGTTTATCCTGGTTTATTTTTTTACATGATTAATTCGTTTATTCATTTTGCAATTACTAAGCTTGTATTATCAGATTTTATTGCTGATTGAACGTTTGTTGTTAAATTGCAATTAATGTTTATTCTAAAAACAAAGTTAGAGTTAATGTTTGTGAGTAAATCCCATCATCATTAACCGTATTTAAAAAAACTGATTTTGTTTTTCAGAAAACTATTTTTAAAATTAAAATAGGGTTAAAAAAGAGAAAATGATTAAAAAATGGCAGTCTAAGGAACCCATACGACACATGTCAGCACCAGGACAATTGACCGGCTGTAGAGTGTAAAAAGGACGGGGTGACCCAGTAAATTGTAACTTCAGGGACATAATGCGTGAAATTAAATAAAGAGGGACAATAAATATGAAATCGACAGAGTATGAGGACAGAAAAAACTATTTACTCATTAATTTACCCTACAATTATACGCACCTTAGATATGTATAGAATCAAACAAATTATTACTTTCTCTCTTCACGTGCAAATATTTTTCCTTGTTTACGTGGAGATTTACAGGGCCCAGGTTTTCTAACTTGAAATCAAGTTGACCCTCAACAGGGACAAGCTTTTTATACCCTAATTTGTAAATGTCAATGAACACTCTCTAAATACTTGCATTTCTGCCGCTGGCTCACCTATTCCTCATCCTTCACAACCTAAAATTTATGAGTTCACAACTTCATAGAGATACCGTGATTGTCCATAAGCATCTTTAGCAGTTTGATTCCTTGCCACACCAGACTCCTTGCAGAAAAAAAATTGTCTTGACTTGAGCCAACTCTTCCGTTGATCGGTGTCCTGCATTTGGTACTTGTTTACTTCTCCTCGTTTTCCATGCTTCTTCTTTTCTCATTATCCTCGTTTACCATGCCTTTTTTATTTAGCCTCTCTCTTCTTTTTTTTCTTTTTTTCTTTATTTTCTTTTTGAGACTTTTGTGTATCAACTGTTGAACCTTTCTCATTGCCTTGCGGATCTAAAGTTTCCTCTTCCAACAAGTTTGTTTTTGGTTTTAAAACAAAGATTTTTCTATCGTGTGCCGTAGGGGCACATGATAATCTACTAAATAAGGAAATGAATTTTCACAATTAATTAATATCATTCTCCTAGTGACTGAAATAACTTTCATGATTATGTATTGCATTAATTACACAACACAATCACTGTTTATGAAAAAGTTATTTTAGTCACTAGGAAAATGATATTCATTAATTGTAGGAATTCATTTTCTTATTTAATGCTTATCATGTACCCCTAGGACACAAGATAGAAAAATCCTTAAAATAATGGCAATGCTTACATAATAGATTTACTGTTATAAATATATACTGTACATGTATGTATGTCATTGTATACATACCAAATATATACATATTGTTATTATATATATTGAATGAAGAAAGAGAAAGAAAGTGAATGAGAAAACAGGTTGTAACCCGTGTTCTTCCCTGCCATCTTCCTCCACCCTTCAACTCCTTCTCCTAAATCCATCTGTCAATTCCATCTATCGATTCCATTCTTTTATAACACGTTATCAGCACGATGGTGCTCTAATCAGTGCTTGAATCGTCTCGCACAGTCGCCGGCCGGGAGATGAAGGAATGAACCTTTTTCCGGCGAGGTAACCCGTCACCTCTGGTGTGACGTTTTGCGCCGTCGTTCGACACACCACCACCACCATCGGACTCCACGGGCCGCCGCGACCACAATGGCTCCTCACCCGTCCACAGCCGCTGCCGGACGCGCCGTCTATGGCCGAAAACCCGACAGCAAACCCGGATCCGTTTTTCTCCACATCCGGGTCTGTCTCCTTCTACTCGCCTGCCGCCACCCTCCCGACGCAGCCCACCGCCACTGGGTGCAGCGCCACCGCGACGCTCTTCAGCCGTCGCCCAGCCGAGGTCGTTGCCGCTCTGCTGCTGCTCGCCGTGGTCACGTCACCCGCCGCAGCCGTGATGGGTCACGCCTCCACAAGTCGGGTCGCGTGCCTCATGCCGTCCACCAGAGCCTCCTCTTTGCAGCCCCACCGTGCTCGCGCCTCCTTCCACCTGCCGCGACACAGCCTGCGCCGCTGCCTCGCCGACCCGCCGACCTGCAGAGCCCCTCCTGCCTCCTGTCCGTCGCCGGCGGCGACGACCCATGAAGATGGAAATTGTTTTCTTTTTTTCGGGTAACACATGATACACTGTTGCTTCTAGTAATACACATGATTGGATTGTTTTTTTTTGTTGTTGATGATTGATTGCTGTGTTTTTTGTGTTTCCGGCGAGTGGTTGATTGTGTTGGATTTGTTGTTGTTTTGGTTGTTTGTGTTTGGGTGAGTATGGTGGCCGGATTCCGGCGAGTGTGTTTTTGGTTGATTATTGTGTTTATTTCATTTTGGTTGATTGTGGATGGGAGATGGATGTTTGTTGTTGTTGTTTTTTTAATTGTTGCTGTGAATTGTTGTTGGGATTGTAATGTTGCTAATGGAGAATTCATGTGAACAGTGATTTTTTGGCCGGAATCCGGCGTGAATAGTGATTTTTTGCCGGAATCCGGCGTGAATAGTGATTTTTGGCCGGAATCTGGCGTGAACAGTGTTTGGTCGGGATCCGACGAACACGGTATTTAGCATCTACAGATTTTCCCGGCAAGTCCCGAAGTGCTCGGGCGGAATTTAGTGTCCCGGAAAATTATCCGGCACGGTGAATAGTAATTTCCGGCGATCGTGAATAGTGATTTTGGCCGGAATTTGAAACCTCGAATTTTTCCCGGCGAACCCCGACGTGTTTGGCCGGAATTTTATACCTCGGGTTATTTCCCGGCAAGCCCAGAAGGTGTGAATAGTAATTTTGACCGATCTAGCAACCGTAAATAGCGTTTTTGGCCGATCCGACGAACCCCGAAGTGTTCGATCGGAATCCGACGCCTTGGGTTTTTCCCCCGCCAAGCCCAGAAGGCCAATGGCATATACATACCGGAATAGTAACCGGATATTAGTAATATATATTATATGTATTATTGCTGAAAGATTTATCGAGTAAGCATATTTTTTGGTTTTTATTTAAATTCCGAATGGGCTATTAGAGGGCCCACTGCATTTACATTTATGTTTTAATTTTATTTATGCTTTATTTGGGCTCATGAAAGGCCCATAATGGCCGGCTAAGCCGCCTATTTCTTTACCTTTTTTGGGCTCGTATAAGGCCCATCGCTTTTATTTTGCTGAAATTTAATTTTTATTGGGTTCGCTATAGGCCCATTGCATTTATTTTTCAGCAATTTAATTTTTATTGGGCTAATTAATAAAAAGGCCCATCGCATTTAATTTTCAGGCGTTTATTTTTAATTAGGCTATAAAAGGGCCCATTGTATTTAATTACCTTGCCTTTAATTTTATGCTTAATATGGGCTCTTACTAGGCCCATCATTTAATTTCCTGTCATTTATTTTACTTGGGGTAATTTATTATAGGCCCTTGCTTATTTATTTTAATTAAGCATTTCCTTATTAAATTATGATATTTGAATTTAAGACCCTCAAAATTTCCGGAAGAAATTTGTTATGGGTATTAAATGAGGACAGGAATTTATATGATAATAGTCTGGTAGACTAAATATATGAGTCCAGCAGACTCAATAATAAAAAAAAATACAACGAAGACTGGAAGTCTTACCGTCCAAAAGATCCTGAAGATCGTTCAAGGCAAATCGAAAATAAAAACTATTACCACCAGACGATGGACATTATATGACCACCAGAAAGTGAATAATATACTTGCTTACCCTGAAGGAGCAGTTTATTTTATCTTCAATTTATTTTCTGTTTAATTTAAATTAATTCGCATTGTAATTTATTTTGTTTCCTTTTCAGTACTTTATATTTGTTTCTTAGAATAATGCCTGAAGCATTAGTCTCGAAGACAATACAAAATTGACATCCACAGGGGGAGAATTATATGTGTGTGGCTGTCAATATAACATATTATGACATCTGGAAATGATTAACACGCTCCAGAAGAGCATAAATTCGAATATGTTCCTGAAGAACGCATGTTTTAATATGATCTAGAAGATCGTATATTTACGCGAATACAGACACCCCCAGTAATAAAATGAATTATTATGGATCCCAAATGAATTGACTCTGATCTATTCCCTGAAGTGAATAAAACAGTATAATTATTTGTGCTTGTGGGCGTAAATGAGAAAATAAATAGAAAAGGCTCAAAGCAAACATGCATATTATTATTACATAAACGGATACAGCACTGGAGAACATTCAAAGAAGAATGGTTCTCATACATATGTTTAAACAAATAATCTATTTGTTGGGTTCAACATTAACCCTGAAACTCTGAGCCTCACCATTAATGTTGACCCTAACACTGTCGTTCCAGGAGAACCACATACCACCCCTGTTGTTTTCTCCAGGTATCTCAAACCGATTCGTTGGAGGAAAACGAAGTGGAATCACACCATGATTCTCTCCTGCTTGCCACAAAGTCTCAGTAATCAGTACCATGTTA
>JAKUCV010005225.1:18921-37756 GCA_028386065.3 Turnera subulata
TACATTTGACGAATGTAGGCGCAGTATGATTGGCCAAAATAGAGAAACATGATTAAAGGCTGTGTTGGACTCGCTCGAAGCGAGAAATTTCCGGACCTGTAGTCCATACACCAGAAGGTGTAAAATTCAACTGGTCATAAAATGGGAATTTGTGTGGGAAAAGAATATGAGATATAAAGCACGGTTTATGGCACAAAGTTTTACCCAAATGACCAGGTATTAATTATGAGGAGTTTTACTCCCCTGTGGTGGATGCAATTATTTGATAAGTCTGGCAATATATTAGAAATGCATCTAATGAATGCCATTACAGCCTATTATTCTGGATCCATAAGTCATGATATATACATGAAGATCCCTGAACGATCTAAGTTGCCTGAAGCAACTAATTCCCGGGAAATTACAAAAATAATTTAAATCATTTTGAGTATAGATAAACTTATTTATGATTGGAACTCCCAAAGAAGTTTCCAAATACCGTGCTATTAGACTGGTCCTGGAGTATCCTGTCTAAGTGCAATATGTATTGCTTGTAACATAAAGCCTGAAGCTTTTGATTTAAGCCTATCGGCATTATATGTATTTGCTCTTATCTTCGGGGAATGTGTAATCCAGTGAACCCGAAAGAGAGTAAAGCTGAATTTGCAAATGTAGATCCCTTATTCAGTCCACATTAGGCAGAGACGGACATCAACCACAACTTTACACATGATACTGCAATATCATCGGGACTACAAGAACAAGATGGCAAGATAGACGCTCCATCGACAGAATTATGAAGTTAATGTTGCCAACTCTGTCCAATTGGAATAATGATGTACCAAAAGTGACCAGACAAAACACACGTCACCAGAAGCTGACAAGGGCGATTGACATGCAATGATATCAAGAAATCAATGGAGGTCAAAAAGAGGGGGAGCATCAAGCAATCAATGGAGGCCAAAATAAGGGGGAGTAGAATACGCACTGCACTCTTTTTTTCCTTCACCAAGTTTTTATCCCACTGGATTTTTCTTGGTAAGGTTTTTAATGAGGCAGTATCCCCAAAACGTATTCTACCCAACGACGCAATGACATCCAAGGGGGAGTGTTATAAATATATACTGTACATGTATGTATGTCATTGTATACATACCAAATACATACATATTGTTATTATATATATTGAATGAAGAAAGAGAAAGAAAGTGAATGAGAAAACGAGTTGTAACCCGTGTTCTTCCCTGCCATCTTCCTCCACCCTTCAACTCCTCCTAAATCCATCTATCAATTCCATCTATCAATTCCATTCTTTTATAATATTTACCAATTTATTAATTAGTATTCCATCTTTAGCTTAGCATCCTGCATTTAGGAAACACAGGAGAACAAAAAGAAAACACAAAAGACATCCAAGAAGGCCAATTCCTTTAACAGAAGACGTCCGAAACAAAAAAAAAAGACTTGCACATAAAAGACAGCATTACGGGGTATTATAAAGTGAATTAAACTCGTTGATACCAAACATTTTTTACAAATTAACTGTCAGTAATCCAAACCGCTGAAGAATACCTCCAAGCATAAATTAACAATAAAAGCAGCAAAGTCTAAATCTAAATCCAGCCCATCGTTTGTAATTGTAAGCTATTGTCCTTCTAAAGTAGGACTAATGTTTTTTTTGTACCTGTATTGCTCTTGATTATCACAATTCATACCTGTATTTCAATTTGGTCACATTTCATCCCTCAATTAAGTCTGATTTGCCTAATTTAGTTATTTCGAACGTTTTACCCCTTAAATCAATGACGTATCAATTTTTTCACCCGGATTCTTCACCTAACCTACCCAAAACTTGGTGGATACCTAAAGCCTAACCGAAACTTGACCCGAACTAGACAATCTTTATTATTTTATTTTTCCTTTAATTTTATTATTTTTTTCCAAAAATTATAATTCTAAAAATAAATATTTCTTTTCATTCTAGTAATCAGCAATCTATTTTCTTTTCGACCCAAACACCTTCCCACCCGATAATCCAAATATATATTTTTAGAACTAAAAATAGAATGCAGATTACTAGAACGAAAAAAATATCTACTTTTACAATTAAAATTTTTGGAAAAAAGAAAATAATAAAATGAAATAAAAAGAAAAATAATAATAAAAATTCCAGTTCGGGTTGGGTTTCAGTTAGGCTTTGGGTATCCACCGGGTTTCGGGTCAGTTAGGTGAAGAATCCGGGTGAAAAAACTGATACGTCACTGATTTCAGGGGTAAAATGGTCAAAATAACCAAATTAGGCCAATCGAACTTAAACGAGGGATGAAATGTGACCAAATTGAAATACAGGTATGAATTATGATAATCAAGAGCAACACAGGTACCAAAAAAGGAATTAGTCCTTCTAAAGTACCAAGAGCCTCCTGGAAAAGTTTATGTGCCTCCTGCCTCCTCCTACACAAATGAAGAAAGCAACAGTCAGAACTTAGTGTAATTATCATCTAAATAATGCTCCACTAGATATCATGAAACAACTTCGACGGAGCAACTTATAAATTGGAGCTTCCATTATAAATAAAAAAATAAATAACCACTAGAGAAAGGGCTGACTTTATTAAGTTGACAGTAGCATAAAGTAGGACTACAATTTGGAACAAAATTCTATCAGCAAGCTAACCAATTTTCCATTACAAAATTCTATCAACAAGCTAATCCATTTTCCATGACAGGCAGAGAAATTTGTCTGACATCTAGGAAATCTTAACAATAAGCTAACAAGGATATTTAGAAAATAAAGTCAATCTTCTTAAAACACTTTAATCTGCTTGCTTCAGTGAAAACCAGCCCCACAAAATGGTGTAGCAGTTCTTGAGGATCACAGTAAACCATGGTCTTGGCACAATATGCTGCCCATACGACATAGGGGCTGGCCATTTTCTAGATTGGGATGTCCTAAACTAACAGAAAGGGATATTTACCAGCACACTAACAAATGTAATGTTGTCCTGCTATACACATCTATGTTGACAACATGACTACCGTAGATGTAAACATCCTGGTAATGATGAGCCAGGATGACAATTGTTCATGTCCATATCATGCAAATGCAATTTGAACTCCAGTACCTGAAAATTTACTTGCCATTGAGATAAGCATACTATTCATAGCAAAAACTATGTGATCTTATTCCATATCAAGTTAAGAGAGCTGAGAGATCCTAGTCATACAAATGCCTGACCGAAAGATCTTGACAATAACATATAGACCACAAATATATCTTATTGTAGTTAAAAGCATCAACTAGGGATGCTCAAGACTAAAGCAAGCTACTGCAGAATCCACAGAACAAGAAACTTGCAATGTTTTCCAAAGGCACCTCTTAATACCCTCCACTGTCTGCTTACGACGTTGTATTTGAAGCTAAAATTGTGAACTAGTGTTGCTCTCGCCTGTTGGGAAAAGCCACCGCACAGTCAAATGAATTGGAAAAGACTCACAAACATAGACCAGAAACAAAAATAAAAATGGCTAGATATCTGAAAATACCACGCAAAGAATTAAGAAGGTGATGCAAATTCTTGAATATAAGGGATATATCTTCCACTCTCCTTGCATATTGAGAGGGTCTCTCGACAAGAGCATCAGCAAGCTCCAAAATATGCAGCTGCAATTCTCTGTTAAGTGACCTAAGTTCTTTCTTGAAATCTGCAAAACACAGAACACACGACCGTCACTCTGTAACCTGAAATTGCAAATGTCTATCTAATATGTCGGGCAGAATTTTTGATCCGCCTTGTTGCAAAAAAGTTTCAACAAATCCAGATGTCATGAACTGATGATAAAACAGCAGTAATAGTCAGCCACTTGCAACAATGATCTTAAAAAAAAGGATCAGATCAAGGTAATAAAGATATTGCTCAATAAATCCTATACAATGGAGCAGAAGGAAAGCATCAGTAAATTACGTACCCACAACCGGTCCTTTTGGGTAGAGCTGGCGTACTCCTTGCTCTTCCAAGCTGGGCAGCACATCATCAGTCTTTGCATACACAGAAAAGGGCAACCGTGTTACTTAAACAACCTAATAACCATAATTCACAAACAAACACAGACATTGCAGTAAAAACTAGAGCCCCTGAAATGCAAAATATGCAAGAGAGATAGAGATAGACAGAGAGAATTTTTACAATATAATTCTTGCCGAAGCAGACGTAAGTGCCTTCAGTGGGAGGAGGAGGCTCCGGGGCTGATTTTGGGTCGTCTAAGTAATCTTTGTACAGTCTGTAAAACGAAGGCGGTGGTGGGTATGTGGCCAATATTACCCTCCCCCAATCTCAAAACCCTAATTTCGAGACACTAATCAAAGTAGGTTAATCAGAATTGCGGTTTGAAGAGAAAACAAAATCCAAGAAATGTCAAGCTTCCGTTCAATCATACCTATATGGATTAATTATATTTTAACCCCTGAATTCTACTTCATTTTTTACTCACCACCTGAATTATTTTTTTTATAACCAATTTGATTCAATTAACCACTTGCATTCAATGCCAAAACGATTCAGTCACTTCTACCACGCATGCACGCCACGTGATAATATCCTAACCATCTAATATTTTTATTTTTTTGTGATTATATCCTAATCATCTAATATTTTTCTCTTTTTTTTAGGGCAAAAAGCAAAATATAAAAGTTTCACCATTATAATTCCCAAGCACTCTAAATTATTCTCCTTGGATAATTTCCTACAAATACTGATCTTTGCATACTCAGAAAAATTCTCTATTCATCCATCCATCACTCAAATTTTGTTTTTTTTACAAAGAAAAGAAAATAGATTCCATTCATCATCCTAAAAGCCTAGTTAGCTAAAATAATTATAATCCTGAAAAGAAAAACAAAAGCCCACACATGGCGGTTGCTAGACGGCAATGGCCTCTTCGGGCCTCCACTTTCTGGTTGGGAATCTGAACTTGGGGAACCTCTTGAGGTCTTTCGAGGACAACCCACTTGAGGAGGAAGTGTCGGAGGAGGAGGGAGCAGAGTGGCGGTGGAGGGCAGCAGTGGCAAGGATGTGACAGTCAGGGTAAAATTTTTTATTTTTACCGGGACTGTAAAAGTCTTTTTACCGTGATTTACTGTTGAATTAATCTTGGGTAATTAATTCAAGGTAAATCGGGCGTCGTTTTTCGAAACCGAGAGTTTTTCCGCTCTCGTGATTTTTCCGTGGATTTTTCAGGCCTAAGTTGGTATTTTTCGGGGCCTGGAAAGATAAAATTGGAAATTAGTTTTATTTGAGTCTTTTTTGTCATGGACCGGTTTTGGGTCGAGTCTTTTGGTCGGCTATTGTGCCTGTTTTTGACTTGAGTAATTATAGTTGCATATTGATTGTCTTTCCTTCGTCGGTGAACACTTCGGACTCACCCCTCACCTGCGGGCTTTCATCCCGTAGGATGAGTTATTTGTGTTACAGGTTGGGTGCATTCCAGACAGGCTACGGCGTTATCCCCTGGATAGGACTTGGATCCATAGTATGCATCTATGTCGCATATAGTGTTTTTGTGAGTTTTAAAGTCTTCCGCTGTGCATTGTTTTTACTATTATTGGGCCATTGGGCCGGTTGAGTTATTATTGTTGTTTTTATTATGGGCTGTTGAGCCCGGATATCTATTGTATACACTGTATGCTGGGCTTTGTTGGGTTGGGTTGTTACAGTTCCGGCACGTGTTTACTGTGTACGGTAAATACGGGTCGGGGCGTTTCATTTTGGTAGCGGAGCGGGCGTTAGGTCTTGTTGGGCAGTCTTTGTGTGTTTGTTGTCTTGTTTGCATAGTTCGCTCCATTTATTTATTATTTTATATCATTTTAGTTAGTGCATTATGGATCCAGTCAAGGGACGCCAACTGTCGCAGAATATACACATAAGGGGTAATGATGCCATAAATAAGCGGAAATACAAATATTATTAATATTGCTAATATTGATATTACAAACAGAAATATTACATTGATATTTTATAAAAAGAAAATACATTCATCGCCTTGGAACGAAGTTGACCCGGAAGCTGTTGGGGTCATTGTTGATGTTGACTTGGATGCTGTCGCTCCACGAGAACCACATGCCGCCTGCGTTGTTCTGGCCTGGAAGCTCGAACCGGTTTGCTTGAGGGAACCGGAGTGGGATGAGACCGTGATCGTCTTGAGGTTGCCACTAGGTCTCGGTGAGAAGAACCATGTTTGGCTTGTATTGGTTCTTCAGGTCCCTCAGGGTACGCGAGAACTCCTGGGAACGCCTAGCGACTCCTCTGCAGTTCCGCACCAGCAGTCGGGCCTTTGGCCAAGTTACGGGCAGACGAGTTACTCTGGGCAATGCTCTGGGCCGTCATCGAGAGTTGGTAGTAGGTACCTTGCTCTAGGAAATGGCAAGTGGACTCCAGGTTGAACTCCTGAAGCCTTTCGGAGATGAAAAACATGATGGAGTTTGCCGATCCATAGTAGGAGGTCCTCAGAGTGCCACGGTCCTCCAGGAAGAACGTCTCTTCCATAGAAGTGATGAAGAATCTGGACGAGTAGAGTTTGTCGACGAAGACCAGACGCGGCATTCTGCCGAGCTCGTTCGGTAGCTCTTCTGGACGCTCGTTGACCATGCTGTAGGCCAATCGGTTTCTTCTGCCTAGATTGGCACCTTCGACGAAGAAGACGGATGAGGGAGCAGGCATGTTGTTTTGGACGTGTTGGTGTTTTGTTTTTCAGAGTTTTGTGGTTTTGGTTGCCTGGATGTCTTGTTTGCTTTTAAAATACTTTTGATGATTTACATCTCACCGCTCCGTCTTTTATACTCTTGTGGGGAGCGTGATTACTATTTTCGATTTTTAAGATTTGCTTTTTGAAAATTTTGCCGTTGCTTCATTTATTACTTCGTTACTTTATATGTTTTTCGGGCTGCAATGCCAGAGTTTTTCAGCCTTTTTCCATCTCATGATTTTCTTTCGCTCTGGCTACCTTGTCCTTTCTTTTCATGGTTTTTCTATATTTTCTTGCATCTTTTATCACATGCATTCGTGACCGTTGAGGCTAGACTGATGGGACCACACCTCGAGTAGAGCGCATGTGCGACAAGCTTGCACCTGTTCGGACATCATGGAGGTATACGTAGTCTTGACAGACGTTTTTGGCTCATGCAGAAAATGGTGGACAAGTGGGTAACGTTTCTTTCGAGGGACACAGGACGCTCTCGTGATCGTCACCGTTAGCTGTGTACGTTACGTTTCTCGGGATCGAGGATGGTTACGATCGATCTAGAGCGCCGAGCATGAAACGTGTTTTGTTTTAATTTCTTTTTGTTTTGATTTTGTTAAACTAGTTTTGTTTTCAATTTCTTTATATTTGATTTTATATTCTTATAGTTGATTTTTATTTTGCTTTGAGATGTTTTATTTTTCTGTTTAACGAGAGATTTCGTAACATAAGAGTTTTATTTCAAAAAGAAAACTTCTTTTATTTATTTCATAATAGTTTTACAACGGAGAAGAAGTACTCTATGGAGCTACTTGCTTCTCTAGATCTTTTACAAGTTTTTGAACGTTCTTCATGTGAGGGAAGAGTTCCGCGCACGCCAGTTCGATCTGCAACACCGCCGAGCTGATCTTCTTCAGTGAGACGTTCAGCTGCGTCAGCGTCTGCTGCGGAGTGCTGCTCTCAGCTATCGCCCTGCCCTTCTTATCCTCTGTTTTCTTGGGAGCACGTTTCTTTTGCCGTCTGCTGGAGACGACCATGTGCTCTTTCAAGCCGATGATGTTGGTCTTGAACCGTTTCTTGGGAGGTTCTTCATCGGAGCTTGTCGGGAAGGCAGTGCCACCGATGTAGCTGTTGTTCTCGGAGTCTGAGGTAGTTCTTGATCTCAATGGAGAGTCCATGGCTGAGAGTGAGTGTCTCAGCTATGAGGTTTGGTATTTATAAGAGGATGAGAAGTCGCTTAAGGGTATAAGCGGTATCTCGGGTTGAGGTTGGACACCTGGCAGAGTGTGCCAGAAGCTTATCGTGGTAGGACCCACGGATAAGACGGAATTTCGGGGACGAAATTCTTTTTAAGGTGGGTAGACTGTAACAGCCCGAGTAAAATTTTTGATTTTTACCGGGACTGTAAAAGTCTTTTTACCGTGATTTACTGTTGAATTAATCTTGGGTAATTAATTCAAGGTAAATCGGGCGTCGTTTTTCGAAACCGAGAGTTTTCCAGCGCTCGTGATTTTTCTGTGGAACTTTCGGGGCCCGGAAAGATAAAATTGGAAATTGGTTTTATTTGAGTCTTTTTGGTCATGGACCGGTTTTGGGTCGAGTCTTTTGGTCGGCTGTTGTGCCTGTTTTTGACTTGAGTAATTATAGTTGCATATTGATTGTCTTTCCTTCGTCGTTGAGCACTTCGGACTCACCCCTCACCTGCGGGCTTTCATCCCGTAGGATGAGTTATTTGTGTTACAGGTTGGGTGCATTCCAGACAGGCTGCGGCGTTATACCTTGGACAGGACTTGGATCCATAGTTTGCATCTATGTCGCATACAGTGTTTTTGTGAGTTTTAAAGTCTTCCGCTGTGCATTGTTTTTACTATTATTGGGCCATTGGGCCGGTTGAGTTATTATTGTTGTTTTTAAAATAGGCTGTTGAGCCCGGATATCTGTTGTATACACTGTATGCTGGGCTTTGTTGGGTTGGGTTGGGTTGTTACAGTTCCGGCACGTGTTTACTGTGTACGGTAAATACGGGTCGGGGCGTTTCAAAGGAGGTGGATGATGGTGACGTCATCGAGGAACACGAAGAAGAGGATGGTTACGGTGATCATTACAATGACTTTTAGGATCATAGATAAGAGATTTTGGCTAGGCTTCGGCGGCGGCGGAGCATCACCGTTTGAGTGGTGGTAGTTATGGGCATGGCGGGTAAGGTTTAAATTCGAAAGGTAATGGATTGGCTTTTTTGGGGGAAAGATTTGTTCTTTATTTATTGTGAGGTTGAATTCAATGTGGGTATAATGGAATTGAATGGAGGAGGAGTAGAGAGGTTCCTTTGATTGCTTCCACAGTTTAGAGGTTTGTTTCCTATTTATTTACGAAGAGACTAGGAGAGGGATGATTTGTTTATTAACCTTTTTGGGAAAAAAGCACTGTGTTACACTCAAACTACAATTGGTTGCCACCCTCCTACAATAATTTGTTTTTGTTTGCATTACATTACACAAAGAAGAAACTCCCCATGTGAAGGAAACAATGTGATCCTGCAACAAGCAAGTGCAAGCCAATGGCGGACTATCAAGAGCAACATAACCCAAAGAAAAGGAAAGACCTAACCGTGCAAGAGAGTCGGTAACGAGATTACACTCCCGAGCTACATAGTTAAAGCTGCAAGCCGCAAACTGGGTCGTTAAACTCCGGATTTCTTGCAATAGAGGCATACAATCTAAACAACGGGTGGTAAGCTTCCCATTCAGAACTGCCACCAGCTCCTAGTGATCTGACTTCATAAGCACTTGGGACGAATTTTCAGAGCACGCTAGGAGCAGACCATCTCGCACAGTGTACATATTCGCCAGAAGGATCGACCAAGGGGTTAAACAGTGAATAAAACACTTCAACCATCTCCCATCCGAGCCTCGCATCAGCCCACCACCAGCTGCGTTATTCGATACCCCGTTCGCTGCAGCATCCACAATGGAAAGTAGTAAACTGCATCAAATTGGACTATAGGTGGTCAAAAAAATAATTCAAGTGGTGAGTCAAGTGGACTAAAATTCGAGGGGTCAAAATGTAATTACTCCTACATATATATTTTGGTACATCCGTTTATTCACTACAAGATAAACTTGGAATTTTTTACTTTTTCATTTGACTACGTTTCTTATTTTACACGTAAATACGAAATTACTTTACTATCTACAAATAAAATAAAATATGTACCTTTATTAAATGTGAGATTCTCATAAAAAATTAAATGTGTGATTAGAGTTCACAAAACGTTCATAATTAAATTAGTACTTGTTACCTGACAAGCTTTGGTTCTCATATCCTCTTCAGGTGATCCCTCTTCAACCATTAGCTTTTGGAGAGTAACTTTAACAAAAAAAAAACTCCGAGGAAAAGATATTAATATCCTTTAGATTGTTAGAAAAAATGAATATAGGGGAAAAGGATTGTTAACTTGAAAGTTGAGACGAACCATTAGAAATATTTTTGGCACGATAAAATAAAGTAAGGTTCCCCTGGTAAGTAACATGATGTAAATTAAGAAAAATAGAAGATGTCATCAAAGTAGAGTTTTTTTAGGAAAGAATCATTTTTAAAAAATAAGTAGAGTATTATTTTGAAAAGTAGATTAACCATACATAGAAAATAATCTATTTAGATTTAATAAAATAATATTTTTCATAAAATAAAGCTATGGGCAGACTCTTTTATGTTGTTTGAATTTGCCTAATTTTAAAGAAAAACATATGAACCAAATCTTGCTTTATTTTTTTCCAATGTAGCACAACAAAGTTTCTTTTGTAATTGCTTGTATTCAGACCAATATATCAAATTCTTGAGGAAATTTAGAAGTATTATTCAAATTTTTTTTGCCATAGTTTATACATATCTTGATTTCTATATTTATAAAGCTAAATATAGAGGCTTAATCTAATATTATTTCTCTTGGGAGCAAGTCTTGAGTCCGCCGCGTTCGGCCTCCAAATTTCCCAGTTTTGTGTCCGATCTCAGGAGTGTCGGGCTATGGGCCTACAAGGAGCCTAACTTCCATGGATGGGCGGTGAGCAATCTATTAGGCTGGCTATTGTTGAATTTCTTCTTATTGGGTTGTTGGGCTTTGCTCTGCAGATCATGAATTTGAGTTTGTTAAGTTTATGAATATCTTGGGCCATATCAAATTTAAAGTCTGAAATAATAAATTGCCAAATTGGTATTGGATAAATAAATGATTCTAACATTTGCAGAAGGTAAATCCTTGTGCAACAAAATATACGGAGATGATGGATTTATGATCCAATTAATAAGATAAACATTAGACATAGCAAGTTTAGCTAGCGAATCAACCACTCTATTAGCAGTTTTATTAATCTTATTACAACTATAAAAGTCAAAAGATCGTTCAAGATCAGATATATCATGAACCATTTTCCCCATGGAGAAATTCTATCCTGCCCAATGCGTACCAGCGTGGAATCCTAGTAGTTATATAAAGGACCCATTTTTTTAAAACACATCAGATTACATCCTAATTTAGATATATCAACTAATTATTACAATACAGGTCAAATTCTTTTAATTACTTTAAAAGAAAATCTCCTCCTCCCTTCTATTTTTGCCCACCCCAGTTAATCTCTTTCTCGTCGTAAATGTCGTAATCACCGCCGGCTTGGCCACCACTTGGCCATTCCAACCAATTCGTCAATGTTCTCCACAAGGTATGGTTTTTTTTGTTCTTCATTTATCTTCAAAAGGAATTCTCTTTCTCACTTGTATTATAGCCATCCCACGTCCCTTCTTTCTGGCCGCCATAGATGTCGTTGCCGCGGCCACAGTGGTGGCTGTAGAACTTGACGATTAACTTGGAGAATCAATTTAGGGCACCAGTTGGGTCTAGTTTTCAATAAAACAAAAATAATTGAAAAGATAATAACTAGAAAACGAAAGCCGATCTCCTTTTAGCACATGACAACAACGACGGCAAGGCAAGATCCCCATGACGGTTGCTATGATGGAAGGGGAAGAGAGAAAAAAAAAAGAATTTTTTTTTTTAAATTGGCATTAAAACAAAAGATTGACCTGTATTATAATAATTAGTTGATATATCTAAATTAGGATGTAATCTAATGTGTTTTAAAAAAGTGAGTCCTTTATATAACTACTAGGATTCCACGCTGCTACGCATTGCGTAGGATAGAATTTCTCTTTGCGATCCGTTGGTGTTGTTCTAATGGATTGTGTCCAATTTTGCCATCCTTACGTTTTTGTGTGACGTAATTTGAGAAAAATGTATATGATAAATTGGCATTCTAAATTATGCATTGTTGGAATAAAACGATAAGTACACCCACAATGAGGTGCACAGTCATGATAGACTGTAGGGACCTTCATTAATAATGCAACATAATCTATTCACCCACAATGGGTGCAAGATAATTAGTGCTTTGCTGTAAAGAAAAGTGAAGGAATATTTCAACAACCTTGCAACCATATTTTTCCTATAAATTGCTTCCCCAACGGGTGATAGAGCAAGCCAGGGAAAAACCAAGGCAAACACATACAGAAAACCTTGAGAGCACAGTAAAGGAGGGTTTAGGTTGTGGAGACTCGGAAGTCGATCCAACAAACCGTGACGACTTCCTCCGACCGGTAAATCGAGCTAAGCTCCCGATCCTACTTCCGCTGTAACGCTAGGAAATATAAGTAAGTTTCCTGCACTATTCTTTCCTTCATTGATAGCGGAGCTGAAAGGCTCGGTTTCTGGAATGACTGCAAGTATATGACATGCATCGTTTTTCTGTATGGTTGACTTTATTACCATGCATACATTGATATGTTCATGTACAAATGAACTGCATACATATTTTTTTGGATATGTGCATATCATGAACAAAAACTATGAAGAAACCTTGTGGATGTTGAACCATAAAAATTCGAGATCAACTCTTCTGGAATCCGCTGCTCACGGCGGCGCAGAGTCTCCATGGTGGTTCCTGGTTTGTTAAGACCCCCTTAAACCTATGATGGTGATGCTTGCCTCTAGTGGCTAATGGCTGCTGTCAAGACATGCGAAGTGTCGCCGGTGGTGTTCTTCCCCCCCTTTAACAATGTCTTCATCTGCACAACTTAAGAATGTCTAAGTGTTTCTTTTGTTGTGAAGAAGGTGAAGGTTTGGCTGTGTTTTTTTTTTCGCTATCATGTAAGCATAATGAGAGTGAAGGGGATAAAACAGTTTGTTTGAATACCCTCTTAAAAAAATTATATGGCAGGCGTTGGAATTTTTTTGAGAAAGAGTTGGTAAAGCTGTCATCTTTCTTTGTTTTTTTTGAAAGCAGACACGCATGCCCCTGTGAGTAACTTCTGGGATGAAAGTTACATTTCTTTTGAAAGCAGACAATATGCACCACTGCTACAAGTTTTTTTGGAAAAATTAAAGTTTTTGGGGAGCATTTATTTTGGTCTCCCATGCGCAGTAAAGTATTGCACACATTATAGTTTGCACACTGCAATTTTTTTTTTTAACAGTTATTTTAGACTCCCATGCAGTGCACCACTGCCAAGTTTTTGGGAACAATTAAAGTTTTTGGGAGTAATTATTTTGGTCTCCCATAAGTTGTACTTTTTTTTGTATTTCTCATGCGTTGCTCTCTATCCGTTGCAAGTGTTGCAAGTGGATGGTTTTTTAAGGAAAAAGATTATGTTCCCTAAATTTTTTTTTTTTTAAAAAAAGGAGAAGAAATAAAGTGGAGGCATGACTCAAACTCATGACCTCGAGGAAGAGTAGAATGTGTCTTTACCACCAGACAAGGTTAATTGCTTTGTTCAAACAGTATCGCAATTAATATATATACTCTGTGTATATTTGATGCTGTGATGATATGCTTGCTAATAATTAGTTTAACATCATGTTAATTAGTTTGACATTTAATATATGTGTTAATTTGTTTGACACCAAAAAAAAAATATGCTTCAATAAATAAGTTGTATGAAAGCATAACTAAAATGCTTAGCTTAGTTAATTAGTTGACCTAATTTTTTTTATGTATTTAACCTTAGGAAGATGATTGGGAACATAGTGAACTTTCGATTCCGGGTTAAACATATGTCTATTCGCTTAATTAATTATAGCTTTGCATAATGACATATATGTATGTGAACATTAAATCCTTGTGTTTTATGATTCTAATTTTGTCTTTATTCTTTTGTATAAAGAAAATGACTGCTGCTGTAAGTGCAATTATCGAGGAGCTCAACAAAGGGTTGAAGCTAAATGGCGATAATTATGAAGTCTGGAGTGTGAAAATCCAGTATGTGCTGGAATAGCAAGAGGCTCTTGAGGCAATAAATCATGTCATGGATGAGCCTGAAGCTGGCAATACGGCTCAGCATAGGCGTGACTGTGAGGCTTATGATGCTTGGAAGAAAAAGGATTCCACTGCTCGGCGTACGTTGCTGAGCGCAGTGGAAGAGGACATTTTCCTAGATTGAAAGGACCTTCCAAATGTATGGCTATTTGGAACGTTTTGAAGACAAGTTACAGTACCTTGTCTGTGACAAAATTAAGGTCCTTGACAATCAAGTTTGATTCCTACAAGAAAAACCCAGGTCATACTATGAAACAACATATGAGGCACATGGTCAATATGATCAAGGAATTAAGGAATTCTGGACATGTCCTAATTGATGAACAACAAATCCAAGCTATTATACGTTCTTTGCCCGATGACTGGGAGTAGATGAAAATGCATCTCACCCACAATGTTCGAATCAACAATCTGGAAGATTTCCGGAAGCACCTTGAGTTGGAAGAGGAAAGGAGTGAGGCCGGTAAGCCACATGCTGAATTGCATATGGCAACTTCCAAGCCCAAGGGTGGTTCGAAGAGAAAGCATTGGGGAAAGAAAACTGGGCCAGCTCACCCGAGAAAGAAGTCCAAGACAGAACAACAAGGCCAAAAGAAGCGACGAAGTACCAATATGGCACGTGTGAAGTGCTATAACTGTAACTAAAAGGGTCACTATACTCGTGATTGCACTGAGCCTAAGAAAAAGGTACTTTCAACTGCTTATGCTAGTGAACTTTGTGTTTCTAGCTCTGTTTTTCTAACTGAATCTAATCCTATATGGATTATAGACTCAGGAGCCACGGACCACATAGCGCGGGAACGTGATGCCTTTGTTGACTTTCGGCGGGTCACACGTGGAGCAAAATGGATATATGTGGGAAACAACTCTAAAGTTGCTGTTGAAGGGATTGGATCATGCAAGTTAGTCCTGCATGGTGGTCGAGACCTTCTCCTACATGATGTTCTCTATGCTCCTTCGATTCGTCGAAATATTATCTCTGTCAAAACTTTAATAAGTTTGGGTTTCACTTTGTTATTTCATGACAATTTCATTAAGTTGACTTTGTGTTCAACCTTATTCGGTTTTGGTTACATGATCGGAGGTTTTTATGTTATGGATTTGGATGATATTTCTATTAAAAATAATGCTTGTTTTTCCATGATTGTTTCTTCGCGTAATTATGATGTAGATGTAAACTTATGGCATACTAGACTTGGTCACATTGGCCAACAAAGGATGCAAAGGTTAGCAAAACAAGGTTTGCTTCCAAGCATCGAACAAGTGGAATTGTCTACTTGTGAATGTTGACTAGCTGGAAAATCAGCACGAAAACCTTTCGGTAAGGCAATCAGAGCCAAATTTCCTTTGCAATTAGTCCATTCAGACATCTGTGGGCCTATGATTGTTAGAGCCAGGCACGGAGCATACTATTTCATCATATTTATAGACGATTATACTCGGTATGGTTATGTCTTTCTAATTTCCCACAAATCAGAGGCAGTACATGCTTCCAAAGCTATATGAGCTTAGTGGAAAATCAATTGGATCGAACGATTAAAGCCATTCGAACTGATCATGGCCGCGAGTATCTCTCGGCCCAATGTAAAGGAATTTGTGATGAAAAGGGCATAGTTCATCAGTTGACTATACCTAGCACTCCTCAACAAAATGGTGTTGCAGAGAGATGAAATAGAACGCTTCTTGAGATGGTTAGGTCAATGATGACACAAGCACAATTGCCAATTACCTTCTAGGGTGATGCCTTATTGACAGCTACCTATGTACTTAACCGTGTGCCTACAAAATCAGTTGCAACCACTCCATATGAGTTGTGGACTGGTAGACAGCCTGACCTGAGTGTTCTAAGACCTTGGGGTTGTGCTGCTTATACACATGATTCTTCTCATAAAAATGGGAAATTGAGCCTAAGAGGGAAGAAAAGTATCTTTATTAGATACTCTGAAACCTCAAAGGGTTATGTGTTCATAAGCCAGTAAGACAGTGGGAGTGTAACTGAATTTGAGTCACGCGATGTCACATTCTTAGAGGATGAGTTTCCTAAGAAGGGTCAGGTAGGACAAGACCTATCTTTGTTTGAGAATGAGGATCGAGGATCACTTCATTCGAGTGGGAGAATTTTAATAGATGATGAGTTTGTCTCTCATCAACAACCTCCTTCACCATCTAATACGAATGCAAGTAATCATGTTGCTTCAAGTGAGAGCGACCAAATGCATCTTATTCCAAGTGGGAGTGAGATTAACATTTTTGATCCGAGTGGGAGCCCTATTGATCCAGATAGGAACAATGAATCACAATTAAGACGTGGTTCACGTCTAAAGACTCCTCGCCGACGATTTGACATCGAAGGCGGTGAACTCTTTATGATGCTCCTATACGATGACCATGAGCCAAGAAATGTAAAAGAGGCTCTCTCATGCCCTTTCAAAGACAAATGGACAAAAGCAATGGAAGACGAGATGGAGTCTATGGGAGTTAACAAAGTTTGGGAACTAGTTGATCTCCCTAAAGGACGCAAAGCCATTGGGAACAAATGGGTTCTCAAGATTAAGCTCAAGGCTGATGGCACAATTGACAGATATAAGGCTCGACTGGTGGCGAAAGGGTATACACAACAAGTTGGGATAGACTACAAAGAGACTTTCTCACCTGTTGTACGCTTTACCTCTATTCGCCTAATTCTAGCTATTGTTTCAAACTTAGATCTAGAATTACATTAGATGGATGTCAAAACTGCCTTTCTCAATGGTGAGTTAAGTGAAGAGATTTACATGGAACAACCTGAGTGTTTCATCAAAAAAGGCCACGAACATAAGGTTTGTAGACTTTTGAAGTCTATTTATGGTCTTAAACAATCTTCAAGGCAGTGGTATATACACTTTCACAATGTCGTCTTATCAAATGGTTTTAATATGACGGAAGAAGACCATTGTGTATATACCAAAAGATCTAGAAATAAGTTTGTGATTTTGACATTATATGTTGATGACATGCTTATAGCTGGAAATGATCTGGAGTTCATCAACGAGGTTAAGACTTGGTTGTCATCTCAATTTGAGATGAAGGATATGGGTGAAGCTGCATATATTCTTGGAGTAAAGATTTCAAGAGATCGTTCTAAGAAACTATTATATCTCTCCCAGGAGAATTATATTAGAAAAGTTCTTGAACGATTTAACATGCAAAACTGTAACCCTATCGATACTCCCATTAGTAAAGGCCATACCTTGGGAAATCACATGTGTCCTAAGACTCCTGAAGAACGAAAACAAATGAGCCGAGTTCCATATCGGAGCGCAGTCGGAAGTCTGATGTATACTATGGTATGCACTAGACCAGATATCTGTCAAGCAGTTGGCTTGGTAAGCAGATATCAATCTAACCCAGACCCAGCACATTGGAAAGCAGTAAAGAGAATCATGAGATATCTAAAAAAGACTGCTGATTACTCGCTTTGTTATCGAGGCGGGCAGGATCTACGATTGATTGGATACACTGATGCTGACCATGGAGGGGATCCAGATGATAGAAAGTCTACGTCTGGATATGTTTTCTTACTAAGTGGTGGTGCCATATCCTGGAGCAGTAAGAAACAATCATGTGTGTCCTTGTCTACAATAGAAGCCGAATATGTGGCTCTCGCTTCAGCTGCACAAGAGGCTATTTGGTTGAAAAGGTTCTTAGAGTGCCTTGTGGATAATGCAAGAAACACGGATCCAGTATTAGTCTACTGTGACAGTCAGGCTGCAATTTCTTCCACCAAGGATCCTAAGTTCCATTGCAAAACCAAACACATAGATATCAAGTATAACTATGCGAGAGACATGGTTACACGCAAGGTGGTGAATGTAAAGTATTTACCTACAGGGGATATGTTGGCGGATCCATTGACTAAACCTGTACCTAGAGATGTGTTTGTTAAACACATTAAGTCTCAAAGGTTGCATAGGTTTTGAATACTTCATTTTATTTGTTTCCCATTGTTCACATGTGAAACGCCCCGACCCGTATTTATCGTACACAGTAAACACGTGTCGGAACTGTGACAACCCAACCCAACAAAGCCCAGAATACAGTGTATACAATAGATATCCGGGCTCAACAGCCTAAAATAAAAACAACAACAATAACTCAACCGGCCCAATGGCCCAATAATGGTAAAAACAATGCACATCGGAAGACTTTAATAACTCACAAACACTGTATGCGACACTGATGCAAACTATGGATCCAAGTCTTGTCCAAGGGATAACGCCGCAGCCTGTCGGGAATGCACCGAACCTGTACCAAAAGTAACTCGTCCTACGGGATGAAAGCCCGCAGGTGAGGGGTGAGTCCGAAGTGCTCACTGACGAAGGAAAGACAATCAATATGCACACTAAAATTACTCAAGTCGAAAACAAGTAAAATCCACCAAAATACACCAAATCAAAAGACAAGACCCAAAACCGGTCCAAGACCGAAAAGACTCAAATAAAATCCAATTATCCAATTTTATCTTTCCGGGCCCCGTCACGGATGAGCTAGCGGTCAGACCTGGTTATCAACACATTTCGGGTGCCAGACCAAATCCAGAGAACCCAGGGATCGACATCCCAAAAATACGAACCCAGGGATAGACATCCTAAAAAAATAATCACGGGATAGACATCCCAAGCATAGACATGCTTATCACAAGAACCCAGGTCAAGGCCACCACGAAACAGTCTTAAACCATCGAGTCGTACCACTACCTATCACGTGACAATTATATTACC